>JAYDZG010000015.1:9815187-9825845 GCA_034509265.1 Microcambeva bendego | reverse complement strand
GCAAAAACACCACTTTTTGTACAACATTAGGATTAAGATTAATAGGGGTGCCCAAACTTTTTCATATAACTGTATATACTGGCCACAGCAGACTAGGAAAACCCCACAAGTGATGCAGTTTTGGAGTCGTCTAGCGATCTAGGGTCCAGACTAGCTTTCAAAGCTCTTTAAATTTACACCACAATTAATTAATCAATGTTTATAGGTTTGAGTTTGAGACACATTTTGCACATTTGTATGGCCACATAACCTAAATTCATGTTTTACACTTGGCCTAGGGATCAAACCCAGGACCACCAAGCTTTTAAGGCAACAGTGCTACTCACTTAGCCCCCGTGCCAGAGTAACAGTATGTAAGCATGGATAGCAGCTAGACAGGCAGGGTCTAATAAGTGCCTACTGGTATTCTGTCACAGGTAAAGCGTACACGACAATCCAGGTGGTGTCACAAAAGCTCAGTTGTGTTAAAGTCTGTAATATTAGGGGGTCAGAGTAGTATTTGGAAATTTTGGTTATGCTATTTCAACCAGTATTGGATAGTTAAAGACATGTGACACATGTGAGTAGATTTTTAGACTATTAAGTTTACTTGTACTTAAGTAGAAATAGAAATAGACAAATTAATAGTACTTTTACCTGACAATATTTTAGTACTCTTTCAATCTCTGTGTATGGGTGAACCTAATCTGTGAGGATGGATCCACACCCAAATCCTCTTGTAATATGCTCACCATGAGCTAAACACTGCAGCCATCATCAAGGAAATGTTCGAAATTAATGAGATAAATGTGTATGAAAAAAAATGTGTATGAAATTTTCTGATTCATAGCTAAATGAGATATGCACGCCATAAGATTTTTTTCTAGCTTTCACAAGTGGGTCATAATTACAGACTATTAAGCAACAAGGCAATCTGGATTTTGGAGCACATTACAGGTTTTACAGCCCATTTCCTTGTGATGTGTACACAAGCTGTTCTTTAATCTAATATCTTCTGCTGTGAAAAAGTACCTTTACCTGGCATCGTTTTCTCTGTTCCCGCTTAGAATGCCACAACAATATTTAAATTCTAGAGGAACATGTGAAACTCATCACAGATGGTGACTTAAGTTAATGCTAACCCAAATACTAACCCAGTTCATTTGGATCAGTGTTATTCTGGGATTTGAATCCTGGGGTGGACTCATACATACAGATGGTGCATGGTATAACCTAAACCTAACAAATGGAGGAAAAACAACACCTCAGTTAGCCCATAATGTCAGTTCCAAGCCCAGATAAATACGAGTGATTCTAACTTGGTTTCATTTACAAAGCCAACAAGGCAGCACAGTGATAAATATAACCATGTGAACTTTAGAATCCTAATAAACAAACTAAGCTTAGTATCTTAGTATCACACCATACAAACCAATGGCATAAAGTGGCACAACATGCTAGACGTTTAATAGTATCGACCATTTGTGAGCAACCCATCATTTTTCTGGTGTTTGCACCTTCAATCCAATGTTCTCAACTGACTTAGTTGTCAGTAAGAAAGTAAAGTAGTGAATGTCTTGTTTCATATGATGTTTGGTTTGTTGTGGAACCAGTCTGACTGAACTGTTTACTAAAGATAGATAACAAATAAAAATGCTATTGTATAGAACAATAATATGAATAGACATACATTACATTTACATTTAAAGCATTTAACAGACGCCTTTATCCAAAGCAACTTGCAGTACAGTTAAAATATACAGTCTGGGCAATGAGGTTAAAGGCTTTGCTCAAGGGCCCAACATCAGCAACCTGGCAGTGGTGAGGTTTTGAACCGGCGACGTTCGGATTACCAGTCCTGTACCCTAACCACTAGGTTACTGTTGGCCCTACATAAGCACCAAGAAACCCTGAAATGAGATGATTTATGTATTGTGGCTTTGTAAGTTTATAAAAGCAAACCAATAAGAAATAATTTTGTTCTAAAGGGATTGTAAACCCTTTTCCTAAACACATCCATTATGTGTGGGCTTTGGTAATAGTGGCATGGTAGCATGAAGCATTCATGTATGTAGTATAAGGAGGGACATAAGAGTAAATGAACACACATTAATGCACATTCATTTCGAAGCAAAAGATTTGTTCACACATTCAGTCCATCCTTCCCGACATTAAAATAAGGTGCTTACTCTTACCACTTATTGCCTGACATTTTACACACAATGGAAAGTAATTGCACAGAATGAACTGCCTACTGTATACTTCTACATGTTCATATGCCAAATATATGGCATCCTATTCTATCTTAGCTTTCATTTATGTACCATGTCCAGCACCCCCAATTTTATGTAAAGGCAAAATGTACCTCCAGAATTGCAAACAATGTGCGTAAACCACTTGTCATATTGAACCATTTGCTCTATTTTTACAAAAAACACTTCTCCCTGTGTCTATGTGGGTTTACTCCAGATGATCTTGTTTCTTCCTGTAGTCCAAAAACATGCAGCCTGGATACTTGTAGATACTAAATTGTCTATTACTGTGTTTTATATAGACTTGTGTACTGATGAGACATCTGTGGTGAATGTCTACCATACGCCTGTCATGAATGTATTCAAAGTGTAAAAACATGATGTTTAAATCGTAATAAAACAAACAAAACAGCCAGTTCATCTGAGGATGTTTTAATTTGCAGCATTTTACAAATGACACATATCAGGAGCTGCTGTGATCATTAGCACTAATGCATCTGGGATGTGTGGTTTAATTGGAACTTCTGTGCTGTACATCAACCTTACTTCCTTGTACTGCTGAAAGCCCAGCTTTATGGTGCTGAGCACAGACACACTACATTAAGATGTGGCGTAATAAGTAGTCTGGGATTATACTGAGCTACATGGAACAAATAATCTTTGCCACTCTTTAATGCTTTACCCATCTACGTTTCCCAGCTTACGCTGTACTATTGTTTCCCAAACTTTTTCAGGTCTTGATCCCCTTTAGCAGTGGTCAAGCATCCTGTTACTCCTGACAGTCATATTATGAGGCATTATTTATAAATCCTAAAAAGGTCTTAAACTTCGAAGGCCTAACAAAAACACAGTGAAATAGATGATTACAATACAATTCAATGCTTTTAAATTTAATTTAACAGTTCAAAACAAATAATAAGCTGCAACAGAACTAATTGTATGCTTAACTGAACTAACATTAATTAAACAAAATATTTATGGGAATTCTCCATTGCTGGTAATTTCCATGACAATGTATGCACTTAAAATGTAAAATAATTTGTTCAGACTTTAAAAGTAACTTTTTAAACATTACAAAATGGCAAATATGCATCGAATCAACTTGTGTTTACACATCAAGGGTGGCCAGATTGCACCAGTGGTTTTCAATGAGAAAAGAGCAAATTACCTTTGCTTGCATGTCTTTGATGTGGCCTACAAAGTTTTTACAATGCATTATTTATAACAGGACACAAATGGAACCCAAATGTCGTTCACCAACCATTTTCAACGAAATTTTAAACAACTTTAAAACTTTTATTATTTAATGGTTAATTACTTTAAAATTAAATATAAGTCAAATAATTGTAATAAATATTAGATTGAAATTTTATATTAGAAAAACCAAAAGCAAACAAAGCGAAAAAACCTTCAGTAAACCGGCTAGGAAGCACAGCTTTATACAAACTCTCCTTTTTAGTCCTAAATTAGGAGTAGGCTCCAGGCTGCTGCACTTTGTCATCTACCAGATTTTTTAACCCCAGCCAAACAGTTCTCAAAATACTGTCTGGGCAAGATGACTCCCCACCCACCTTTCTGGAAATATCCCTGTGAGGACACCCCAAAGAAATCTTTCTGCAAGGTGCCAGCACAGGCCAGAGGTGTATGAGGTGCCCCAGAAAGAAGGAACCTACCTTCTTGCAAAGTCAAAATCAAACACTCAATGTCTCTAGGCCAGCTGGAAACCTTGGCAAAATTTGCCCAGAAGCTGTCAGATAATGGCCCGGGCTGCCATCCTCTGGAGCTTTTTTACTTCTCCTGTTACTAAAAAAGAGAGAGAAAGGATACACAACAAAGATGTTAAATAGAGGTCAGACATAGGTCAGGTTTACCCTCTTAATAATTACCCATCTTAGGCCCCAACTTCATCCTTCAATAAATCTCCTGCTAAATCACACCCCACCTACTACACAATTAAACATGTGGAATGCACATGTTAGGAGACAATGCCAAAAAACTTTAAAGGCAAAAAAGCCAAAGAGACTGTAATATATAACTAGTTAAGCAAACAGAATGTCTTTTAATAAATAAATGTTTTAACCCCCAGCAGATTATCATATTGTCTCATATTTCATATTTCAAAACATAATTGTAATAAATAACTCAAAATTATGAAAGTTGATTGGAAAAGTGTTTTAAAATGCAAAGACCATTAATAATAAACTGCAAATGATTACAAAATTACGAAATTACAGACACATGAATAATCCACATACAATAATCATGACTTGTAAATACAAAACAATAACCAACAACCAATTTATTGGTCAGAATTATGGAGGACAAACCTCTTGATCTTGATGATTTAAATTACAGTAAATTACTTATAAAATTACCTTTTACAGCTAGGCATTGTTAGTTCTTTACAAATATAAACCAAGCTGACTGAAAGTTAAAATAATAGATTGTTCTCTAGCACCACATTGTCTCTCTGCAAGTATTAGTAAGTTGTAGAGTTTCTCCAAAACTGTTTATTATTCTTCACATATCTAGACATTTATTCTAAGCACTCAGGTAAATGTTTCATCTTATAGGACGGGTATTTGCTGAGCAGCTCTCACAAATCTTTCTGCAAGGCATGCAGATTTTTGCTGGGTTATGAAGGTGCAGAAATAGCATAATAGTAAAGGGAAATAAAAAACAAAGAAGAAAGAGAAGATGTTAGAAGAAGTAAAAGTTAGATATTAAGAACTCCTAAATATAGTCTATAAATTGTAATAAAAATCTACATAACCTTTAGCTACATAAGCAATTTGTTTAGCACTCATCCTTTCAACTTATACTACCACTGGACTCCAAATGAACCCCAATATATGACAGAGCCACCATACAGTTTTCTGAGTTTACAGAGAGACATCGGAAGTCAGCTGCATGTGTTATGATTGGTACTGGTGGATTCAATCGCGGGAACGCTGGTCCGGAATGGGCGGAGCTAGCCCGAGATTTTCACAGACGGAGAGAAGCCTGGGCCAGCCGGTTTTTAGCTCTTAGCCGGATTCGATGCAGTGTGGTTCCGCAACGTGAACCAATGGTTTAGCCCACTGAGCCAATAATGAGCTGTGTATTTATACATGCACACACGGCGCGTTAGAGAGAACGTAAATGAGTTAAATAATTTAAATAAGCCTTTATATGAGGCGTCAGAGGAGGCGAGCTCAACATACATTTTATATTCCGTTCTTGGGAATTGTGCTTAATGACTTAAGATAAGTTTAAAGAAGAATATCGTGCTCGCACTTCTTCTGGTGCGGCGATTTAATAAGCATGCGACGGCTGCGTGAAGTAAACAATAAAACCGGAAGCAGGCTGGTTATCACGTGGTAGCCATGCGGCGTGTGCGTTCTCCGTAAACGGTTATTTATCTGGTAATCGTGGTTCGCCTAAGCGAGTCGCTGGGATTCCCGAATCTAATCCCGAGATAAATAAATGAATGAATGAATGGATGAATAAATACTTAGATAAATAAATTAGTTCCGAATTAGTTCTGGGTCTAAAATATGGCCCGCCGGTACCCAAGACCACTGCTCAGGGCCGTAACCCGCCCAGTCCACCCGGTACTGAGTGGAGTCTTGGACTTGTCGTGAGTCTAGTAGACGACGAACTGTATAGGCCGGAGCCCCTTCGACCACTCTTGGGGTTGGTAGGGGCTGCTGTGGGGTTGCGGTCTGGCATCGTTAAGGCTTCAACCTAGATAAGTGAAACGTGGGGTGAATCCTCATCGCTGCTGGCAAGTCTGGGCGGTAGGTGACAGGGTTCTCCCTGCGAGTGATCTCAAAGGGTACCACGTATCTGGGAGCCAGCTTGCTGGACTCTCCTCTAATGGGCAGATCCCTTGTGGACAAGAGCACTCGTTGGCCTACCCGAAACCCGCTTGTCGCCTCCGGTTGGCTGTTCGCTGCATAGTGGCCGTGCTAGCGTCCAGTGCAGCCTTGGCCTTGCACCATGCCTGTCTGCACTGGAGACCAAAATGCTGGGCCACTGGGGCCACTACCTCTCCTTCCTGGTTAGGGAAGAGTGAGGAGGGAATGCCAAACAGGCACTCGAAGGGCGACATGCCAATCGCCGAGTGTCAGAGATTGTTATGGGCATATTCGGCCCAAGGAAGTTTGTCCGCCCATGAGCGAGGGCATTCCGAAATGAGGCACTTGAGAGACCAAGTGTGGTCCTGAATGGCCCTTTCGGAATGGCCATTCGATTTAAGATGATGCACGGATGACCGGTTGGCAGACATCCCCCACCAGCCGCCAAAAGGCCCGCCAAAACTGATCAACAAATTATGGCGCCCGATCCGACACAATGTCGGTGGGAATCCTGTGGGGTCTCACAACATGTTTGGGCAGTTTGCTTCGCCGAGGGAAGCCACTTGAGGGGAACAAACTTGCAGGCCTTTGAAAATCGGTCCAGCACCACCAGGACCACCGTCAGACCCTTGGAGGAAGGCAGACCTGAGACAAAGTCTGTGGCAATGTGTGACCAGGGCCGAGAAGGTACTCGTAGGGGTAGGAGAAGCCCCTGGGGTTGTGCCCCTGGTCCTTTGTTCTCAATATCCCAAACAAGGGGGGCTACTATCTGGGCTGCTGGGAGAACACTAAACACCTCCCCCAAGTCATGGCAGACCGAAGAGACGCGAGACCCAGGGAAGGGACCAAAGACCTCCCCGCTGAGCGCGTCCAAGGCTGGGACTGGGGGAGGCTCGATTCCTGGCCCTTGGGACCCCATGAATAAATAGATCCTGAGTGCCAGTCTATGTTTGGGTTGTGGAGTGTGAGCCACAGGTAACCCAAAATTAAATGCATTGTGGGACTTCGTGTTATGAAGAACGTTAAGGTCTCCACATGCATTCCCAGCCTCATGGTGATGGGAGGTGTTTGAAATCGCACCACTTCTTCACCAAGCGGACGCCCGTCAACTGCCACTATAGGTAGGGGTGATTTTGGGGGTCGGGGTGAGGCCGAGGTGGTGGACAAGCTCTTGATCCATAAAGTTATTAGCTGCCCCTGCTTTAGACGGAGGTCAAGGCGGTCAACCATTTCATATAGTTGGCCCACAGAGGAAGGGAGGTCCCGGGTGGCCAATTCATCTTTGAGTCTCTCACTCAGACCTCTGATGAATATGGCCTTAAGGAGACCCTGATCCCAGCCATATTCTGCTGCTAGGTTTTTAAATTAAATGATATAGTCAGTGGCTGACCGCAAGCCCTGACTTAGCTCCAATAGTCGAGCCCCCGCCTCCTTGCCCCCACTTGGGGCATAAAATGTGTCCATTAATGCTTTTGAAAACTCATCTGCTGAGCTGCATTCAGTTGCCTTCTGTTCCCATAGGGCCGTGGGCCAGAGCAGGGCGCGGTCGGAAAGGTGGGACAGCATATAGGCCACCCTGGACCGCTCTGTGGGAAACCGAGCGGACTGCAGCTCAAACACGAGAGAGCATTGTAGGAGAAAGCCCCGGCAGCAATGGGCCTCCCCCGAAAATCTCTCAGGTGATGCAACCTGAGTTTATGGCAAAGGGGTGGGGGGCGGGGAACTCTCAGTGGGCTGAGCAACGTCAGCAAACTCAAACGCTGCGCCAGTTCAAAGGCCTACCCACGATTCAAATAGAATGCGTGTTACCGGTGTCCCTCACAAAGCGTGCAAGAGAGCACAAAGAGAGGGTGTGACGGAGAGCCCTGGCTTGGCGTAAACTTAAATACATGCTCAGCCAGGTGTTCACCATCTACCTTGATTGCATGATAGGGGTATGGCAGTTGTAGTTCCTCTTCTGGTGGAACTACGGATTGCCAACGAGATATTGGTAAGAGAACTCTTTTGACTTGCAAGTAACTTTGCCTTTGACAAACGGTTCACTTCATATGGATCATCATATGGAGCTGGCCTACTAATCAGGAAGGTTATATGAAACCTAACGAAACCAAAATCAGGGAACTCATGAACAAAAAACATCTCACTGTGTTTTTAGAGAGAGACTTGTGTGTTCATGCTGTTTTGTATTCTTAGGGTTTTGACTCTTCATGTTATCCTGTTATGCTCATGGTGTTTATCTTCAAGGTGTTTGGCTTCATATTCAGGGTTTTTCTTCAATCACGGTTTGTTGTGTTTTTGATGATTGTCTTGAGTATGGTTTTGTCAAGTTTATGTTAAAGTAGGTTTAGCTTAGCATTGTTCCCTTTGTGTTTGGTTAGCATAGCATTAGCTTAGCTTACCTCTTTTAATTCATCTCTGCGTATGTCTAGGTTAGTCCATCCTTTCACATATTCTAACAACATGGATTTTTCTGTACATGGATTGCCATACACGGATCGGCCTTAGAGAACTGGGCTTATGATCGGAAGGTTTCTGGCCAACAGGTTACAATTGAATTGCCCTTGAGAAAGACACCCAACCCCTAACTGCTCCCCGGGTGCTGTGTGATTACTGCCCCTAATGTGTCACTAGTGCAGTTTCACTGCATGGATTGAGTTAAAATCTTACTATTTTAAATAACATAAAAATATTTTAACGTTATTTTTAACGTTATTTTAATGTTATATTTTATTTAACTAGCTTTAACCCTGAACACCCCCCCCCTCCCCCATTTAACGACCCAAACCACCCAATTCAGAACCTTTTTGTCGCAATTTCCTTCCTTCGCCCACACAATTTACCATTACTATTTGGAACATTTAAGAGCTGAAAAAGACTGTGGTTGTCATGGTGACCTCTGGGAACTAGCATGGATGATCATGAGTAGGTAGAGCATGACCTATTTTTAAAGAAAATTGCTTTTATTTGGACCTTCAAGGTATTAGGCACAACAAGGCCACTTTAGCCTCTGTAATGAGCTCCATCAGGTACAGTTCTAGTAAAACAATGCAGCATCATATCTAATGTGTATGTGTTTAAATGTTAGATATTAATGAAAAAATTCTTCAGTTTCACTTCATTCTTATTAATCTGTAAGTCTTCTGATTATAGACAAGGGCTACAAAACTGACCAACCAATGCATCCACTTGACACCAAACCAAACAATCCCAAATGGGCTCTGCTGAATGTTTCACATGCCTCCTTAAATGCCCTAAGCACTTTTAATTTTCCCTAAACAATGTGCATCTGTGCATCATTAGCAGGAGACTAATCACAAAGACATATACTGTATTAAATGTAACCAACAAAAACACAGAACACATATTTGGACAGACCACTACATTTGTCACCACTGGCTCACAAAGACAAATTAGAACAGATGATGAAATGGTGAACTTAATAAAATGTTTACTTAAACAATAAAAATATGTATAAATCAGTGTTTCAATCTGACAACACAAGTGGAAAAATCCTGTAAATGAAATACATTTAGGAATACACAAGTAAAGGCCATAACAGAAAAAAATTAACCAGATTAAGCCGTAAAAAAAGAAAAAGCTTATACAATAAGCAACCCAGTAAATAGTCACACTGATTTATTTCAGTGTTGTCCCTCTGTTCTACCCATCAGATGCAGTGAAGTGTTTGGTGCAGTATTATTCTGAAAATAAAGCTGCACAATCAATTAAAAATCTATATAAATCTATATAATCTCATATAATAAATGCATCGTTTACCACTGTTTGTTTCTTTGCAGCTTAAATATTGGAGTTTTCTAAAATGTTGTTTTAAAATGTTAACTGTTTTATTCCTGAATTATTCTATACCAGAGGTCTTTGAATTGTCTGTGCAGGCTACAACTCCCACAACTAATTAGATACTTGAAATACCATTTCCCTGTAAGTGCTGATACAGTCAGCAGAAGTTAAAGGGTATTCACAATCAGATCTACAGCACAAAAAGGAGTTATTAATATTGTTCACATTGTCCCCCATAAAAAATATTTTTTTATGAAATTACTGTTCTCAGAAGATGATCATACAGTATTACAGGGCCATGGACTACAGCAGGGGTGCCCATACTTTCCTGGCTTCAGATCTAGTATTTCGGTTGACAGGTAATTGTGATCTATTTTTTAAGGTTGGCCTCATTATTTTTTTTTCTAAAAAGCTATGAAGCTTTTTTTAAATTAACTTAAGTTCCTTTGTTGATATTCAGCATTACAGGACAAGCGACTGAACAACTAACGTCACACCACTGGCCTTTAACTTAACAATTAATCATGTAATTATACAAGATATATTATATACAGTAAGGAAAATAAGTTGTTTCCCAGCGACTTTGCAAGTTCTCCCACTTAGAAATCATGGAGGGGTCTGAAATTTTCATTTTAGGTGCATGTCCACCATGAGAGACATAATCTAAAAAAAAATCCGGAAATTACAATGTATGATTTGTAATTATTTATTTGTGCTGCAAATAAGTATTTGAACACCTGCCAATCAGCAAAAATTCTGGCCCTCAAAGACCTGTTAGTCCGCCTCTAAA
>JAYDZG010000015.1:9795011-9807897 GCA_034509265.1 Microcambeva bendego | reverse complement strand
GGTGTGTATATATATATATATATATATATATATATATATATATATATATATAAATTGTTCTCATTTCACTTCACCAACTTAAACCATTCTGTGCAGCTGCATCACATACAATTAGATTCACCAATGTGGTGAATACTTTTTCAAGGCACTGTATGTGGCCTCCACATGCCTGTATGACCTCCCTATAACACCTGGACGTGCTGGACATGCAGGAACTGCTGACACACTTCAGCCACATGAGGTCTAGCACAGTCATGCATCAGAAGGAACCGAGGCCCACTGCACTGCCATATGGTCTCACAATGGCAGTCAGGGTACCTCTGGCTAGCACATGATGGGCTGTGTGGCCCTCCAAAGAAATACCTTCCTAAACCATTACTGACCCACTACCAAACCAGTCATAGCGGAGGATGTTGCAGGCAGCAGAACATTTGCCATGGCATCTCCAGACTCGGTCACATCTGTCACATGTGCTCAGTGTGAACCTGCTCTCATCCGTGAAGAGCACAGTGTCCCAATAGTGAATCTGCAGATCTTGGTAGCATTATTGTATTATCCTGGATGAGCTGTACTACCTGAGAGACTTCTGTGGGTTGTAGACACCACTTCATGCTACCTCTAGGAGTGAGGGCCAGTCATATCCTAGTGGTTAAGACTGTATACTGTAACTGTACTGTAAGTCTGGATAAAGGCATCTGCTAAATGCCATAAAATATGATAACAGAGAAATGGTCACCCCCTGCAGAACCACTCCTTTAATGGGAGTCTTGGTAATTGCCTCTCATGCTACCTGTTGTCTGTTCCATTTGCACAACAGCAGGTGAATTTGATTCATTATCACTGTTGCTCCCTAACTGTACTGGTTTATTTCATAGAAGTGTGATTGATTTGGAGTTTATTTTTTTGAGCAGTGTATTTCTTCTAAATCCAGCAAGCAAGTGCAAGATCAGGCATTTCCACAAACCACCATTATGGACTCTAAGCTCTTTTGTTGTAAAATAATCAACATTGAATAAGATATTACTTGGCCACAGGTGTTTAAATAATTTATTAAACAATTGCTCTGTACAGACTGGTGTAAGTTCGACTAGGAAACCGAGTGCTGGTTAAGTATTCTTTTTTTAGATTTTGTTTTGTAATGCATTATTTATCGTTTAATAATTTGGTTAGGACTAGAATTACAGTGCAGTCATGCTAAATGACATTTCTGATTGTCTTTTAGATGCCGTTCAGACCAAACGCACATTTTAAGCATGGTCAAGGCAGGTGTAAATTTTGTTTGTACCTATGAATGTTTGGAGATTATGAAAATAAAGCTTTTAGGGCCATGGCAGACAGGAAGGGGAGGACACACACAGAGATTAGGACAGTGGTAGCTTAGTGGGTAGAGTTATGGGCTATCAACCAGAAATTGGTGGTTCAAATCCCAGCTCTGAGAGGAAGCCATTGTTGGTTCCTTGAGTAAGACCCTGGTTTCCAAGCTGGGATATTCAATTAAAGAATTTAGTTGTAGTGTACCTCAGTATATTTGTAATGACAAATTAAGGCATTCTATTGTACATGCAGATATGTAATTTACCAAGGATTCAGTTAAACAAAACAGGTGAACTCAAGACTAAATCAAACAAGATAAGACAAAGGTAAGAAAGATTTAAGAAAGCGAGCAGTTATATACAATAATCCCCCACTGAACTTTTCCTAAGCTCCCTCCTAAATTGGGAGCAGCTGGAGCCAATTAGCACAGAGGAGACAAATTAGAATGGGGCCCATACACATGCTATGCTGCAAGAAAGGTTGGTGTGGCAGGTCTGATATGTCACACATACATATACAAGTCATTCATGTCCAGGTCATTACAGTTATTCAATTAAAAAATAAATAAATTATGAATAAAAGATGAATTGTGGAATTGTGAATCTAACCACAACTTATGTACTTCATGTAATAGTGTTTCTATAGTGCATTTCTATAAATCTAATGCATGTAGTTCAACAATGTGTGTAGTTTAGCTGCAATGATTAGGTTGGTGGGAATATATTAACATCTATAGTATTGAAATGGGATGTCCAACAAGCTAATGATCCGGCATCCCCATAATTGTGGCCATTTAGTATATGTTAAAATATACAATTTAAGTTGTAAGTATATTGGTAATTATATATAAGTATATTTCTTGTAGTAAGTAACTGTTTCAACAGTTTCAGTACACCAAAGTACCAACTGATTTCCAACTTTTTGATTCTCACTATTGTTTATATTTACAACAGGAAATGGTAATTACATTTTTGCTGATGGCATTAAAATAGTACAACAATGGTTTTCAAAATGTTTAATATATAAAATTAAGTATGGAAATAAATAAAGTATGGAAACTTTTTCCAGAACCATCATTTTAATTTCTTAATGTCTTAATACAATCATCTGGTCTACTTTTGGTCACAAACAATTGCACCAAAGTACACTCCACAGAATATATTGTTTTACTTCTATGGCTGCTAATGCTTGCATTTTATTCTGTTAACATGTTAAAATAATGGAGCAAGAGTGAAGAATAATGTTTAGAGGGACATTTAAAGGGGTCCACTATGAGACTTGTGCCTGTTTATGTGAGGAACGCTCTGTTTATCTGTACAGTATCAGTTGTCAGTGCAATTAGACACAATACATCTCAATGTTTTAAAGGCTTTTGGGGGTTTTCATCAGCACAGCTGCAATATCTTATTGGTTGTGTTCTAGAATCTTAGTACTTTGCATTAAGTTACCTTTCTAACTAAGAAATTTCTAGTTGTGGAATAGTTCACTTGGATTCAGTAACAACTAACAGCTTAGCTTACAAGACATGTTTTGAAATATGTTGCTGTTTTAAAGATAACCCAAAAGAGTATATACGCAGGTCATTGTCTCAGCTATCATAATCATGTGTGACATTAAGTGGGGTTGTATGCTAAAATCCTCTATCCATCTTTTTTCTCTTGAATTAATCTTGAGCACACAATCCATCTGCACCTAAGCATTAGAAAACAGATGGATGGCCAGGTTGTGATTTTCTGGTATAAAGCAAAATTCATCATCAACACTGTTAGTTACTTATGTTGTAGTGGATCCATATTCCATAATGCAACCACTGTCAATTTTTTCCCTGTGTTTCATAGTTTTTTTTGGCCCAACTCATTGCATGTGGTTGATCCATAATCATTTTCTTTGGTTTCAGAAGCTACAGCTACTCAATTGTTTATTGTTAAGATGAACTGAGCTGAAGTGGAGTTTTGTACCATTGAAAGGTGATATTATATTATTTCCATTATTTTTTTTGTAATTACATTTGTAATCAAGCATAGTCTGACCCATTTCAGGTGTAGCCCCTCATCGATTAAAATTAAACATTAACCCAATGTGCAGGTTAGGTAGACAATAATGGGGCTAAAAGTCACACAAAAAGAGCAAGGACCAAACAAGCCTAGTGGTTAGGGTACTGGACTAGTAATCTGAGGGTCACCAGTCCAAACCTCACCACTGCCGGGTTGCTGCTGTTAGGCCCTTGAGCAAGGCACTTAACCCTCATTGCTCAGACTGTATACTGTACTGTAAGTCACTTTGGATAAAGGCGTCTATTAAATGCTGAAATGTCATGAAAATGTAAATGAAAAAAGGCATAAATAAAAACAGGCTGTCACAATTTATCAGAACCCCTGTGACAACCCAGTTAGAAAAAAATAAATAGTAAAACGGATCTTCTTGAGAAAAGCAGGTCACTAATATAGAATCCAGCTACTCTGTGAAAGCGAAACTGTGATACATTGAAACAATATCAACAAGGAGCAGATAATCAAAACTGATACATTAATCACTTGTATCTCCATGTCCCATCTGCCAGCTGCTTTTACCAAGGCAGAAGGACATGATTCTATAACTAGTATCTAAGATTCAAACTAAGAATCAAACTAGTATCTGGTAGACTGTTATTTTAAATCCTTGTACTTCTAAGCTACCACTATAGGGCTCTTGTATTACACCTCTCATAATCATTAGTTGCTTTTGAGAAGTGTGTGGGGTTTTTTAATGCACACTTGACATGTAAAAATAGATTACTATTTTCAACATATGTAATCTAACAATCTTGTCTAACAGGCTACATCTAATATGGTTTATAAAAATAGTTTAGATGTCTGGGTACTTTTTTGCCAGATGTTTCCTGCTGTGAGATTTTGGTCGAAACAGTACGTCATCATGACTAACGGTGATTACTGCTACTTAGAGCTAATGACTGACTGAAAAAGTAATCAAGAGTAATAAGTAATTTGAAATATTGGAAAATGAAACATTATATATTAAATAACATTAAATATCTTACATTGTATTACCAAACCAAAATAAATCTAGCCTAAAGTCCATTATCCTGAATACTTGTGAGGTATGCTTCATATTATTTAAAAATTGTATAGTATTTAATGACTTACACACAACCATGAATATCTTTTTAAAGTTAAGTGTATAAAGTTAATTAATAACCAGTCTTTATGCTTACTCTGATAATGTGTTTGACTATGCCTTAATTGTCCCCCAAATATTCTTATTCTAATCTCCAATTAGTGGATGCTGCAGTGGATCATTCATTTCAATATTGCTCCGTCCTGAACATCCTCCCCTGTCATTCCAGCCCCCTGCCTGTCCTCCCTCACCCAACCATAAATAATCCTCTTTGGCCTTCCTCTCCTCCTCCTGCCTGGTTATTTTATATTTCATCCTCTGAACCCTTCTTCCAAATGAACTATTTTCCCTCCTCTGCACATGCACAACCATCTCATACTTCCTGCACTATCCATGTAATAAACCTGTTCCTTATTTAATCCCTACTTTCCACTCTCAGGAAAAATCTCAGCATCTTTTTCCAGCTTTCTCTCTTGTCTTTTTGTTAGTACCACTGTCTCCAAGCCATAGCACCTCCTGAAATGTATTTACAGCATAAGCTTGACAACAAAATAGTTTTAGAAAAAATGACGCATAAATTCAGCTGCTGGCAACAATACTCGCACTCCTAAATAATAAGTAAAGCATGTAAAAAATCTGCTTAACTACATAGCCTTTTATATGTTTGACACAAAATAGCAGGTGACACACAATAGGATGTGATTGATGGAACATTTTGCTATCAAACTTTTAATTATTTAAAATTATTATTATTTAAAAAGACTCAGGGTTCACAATGTGTCAGTGTTCACATGACTTTAATTAGTTTATGATTCATGGCATTGATGCTTAAAAAGTGAATTTATTACCTGTTCCTTGATCAAAATAGTGAATAGAAGAAAGTGGTCTGACAGACCTTTAATGCAGTTATTAACAAGCCTAGGCAATCTAAAAGGTAAAAGACAACCGAAGTACTTGACAAATTTTATTAGTAGAACTAATTAATTAACTGCTGCCAATTTTTTGACTCACAGGTCACTCGTGAATGTGTGTGTAGTAAACAGTTCAGTTCCTTTTCTTTAACCCCTTAGCCTAATTAGGGTCAGGGAGGGGTGCTGGAGCTTATCCCATCTCCTCAACGGTGGGCGCCAATCCATCACAGGTACCTACAGGACAATTCAGTGTCTCCAATCAACCTGGTAGCATGTCTTAGGACCGTGGGAGGAAACTGGATTAGCCAGAGGAAACCCAAGCGGACACGAGGAGAACATGCAAACTCCACACAGTATCACGGTAAAACTACGCTTTCACAAATTTGAACTAAACCCGGGAAGACCAGACTAGCCTGTTAACTGATTTTACTCACAGAACTAGGTTAACTCAACAATGTAAATAGTGAGAGAGGAGAGACACATTTCTTGAAATAAGATAAACCTGTTTCATGTGAATTGCATGTTCAAACATTAATAATATTCCACAACATAATGTTTCATTTTGTGTAAGTGTGTATAATGACAAATAATTTAAGTGTACTGATGAAAACATATTTACATTTAACTTTATATTTTAGTCAACTAAATTTACTGTAGATTTAGTCGACTATATTCCTCTGATAAATAGTCAACTAAAACTATACAATTCAGATGACTAAATTATGACTACAATTAAATACCATCTTAGTCGAAAGACTATTTACTAAAACTAAATCTAAATTTGTGCATGGGATTTAGGAGAGGCTTCCTTAGTGGATGACACCCATGCATGCCATTACTCTGCAGTGTACCCGTAATTGGGTCACCCCAGTTTGACTTTTTTCTTACTGTATTGAGCGTGCATTTTCTTCTGCCTTTCTCATTAGTAGACACTCACATCTATGGACAGCCTGGACATCTTTGTGAGATTGTTGCAGTTCCATCTTTTTTAAATGTTTGTATCTTTTTTGCCACAGTATTCTGGCTGATAAGTAAAGCTGTGCCTATATTCTTGTAAACTTCACCTTTCGTGTTTAAAGAGATTACATTATTTGTTTCTCAAGTCTTGTAATATTTCTCTTCCATGGTGCCATTGCCGGATCCCTGTTTATTTAATAATTAGACTCTGTGGTTGAATTCATGTTAAATATATAATCAAGACTCATCTGGGTTCAGTTCAGTTAAGTTTATTATCTGTAACCCCTTATCCTAATTAGGATCGGGGAGGACGGCTGCTCTTCAACGGGAGAAAGGCACATGGTAACACCCTGGATTGGGCACCAGTCCATTGCAGGTACCTACAGGACAATTCAGTGTCTCCAATCAATCTGGTAGCATGTATTTGGACTGTGGAAGGAAACCAGAGTACCCGGAGGAAACCCACGTGGAGAACATGCACAGAAAGGACCTAGATTGCCCCACCCAGGGATCGAACCCAGGACCTTCTTGCTGTGAGGCGACAGTGCTACCCACTTAGCCACCATGCCGCCCAACTCATCAGGGTGTATTCATTTTTGCAATTTGGTTTTAAATGAATTGAACACCATGGGACAGCCCTAGCCATGGCGCCCGTGGAACAGTTAGGGGTCGAGTGCCTTGCTCAAGGGCACTTCAGCCGAACCGGCAACCTGCCGATCATAACCCCAGTTTTTTACCCACCAGGCCACGGCTGCCACAACTACATATATATAAAATGTATATACACTGTAGCACTATGTTTCAGCATGTTTATATTTTAGTTGGAAATGGTGAGGAGTATGAATTCATAATAATTGGTCATGTTGAAGAGAGCTCATAGTCCAGATTTTGATTTTTGGACTGCTTAAAAAGTCTTAAGGGTCAAACGATTTTCATGTGATAATGATGTGAAAGTAGTGATGCGTCACGAAAATCCCTCCCTTATCATAGCCAATCATGTCTGCATAAACACCTGGCGATACAAACCCCGATCTTAGCCCTGATGGACAAGCATAATAGACCGCAGCACCACTGTTGTCTCAAATTAAATTACTAGTTAAAATATTACATTACATATATATTAGTAAGATTTCATTACTGGCATTTAGGTTTAAAATGTGCTCTCAAGGCTGCACGCTTGTCATTATAATAAATGATTACCACAGCGTTGGCTTCATTATGACAATTTTTAGAAAAAAAATTGCGCTCTCCCAGAGCGCTAAATGCTATTTTGGGCTCATGTTCCTCCCTTGGAAACTCCTGCTGAGAGCCACCATAGGAAAGTGGGAGGGCAAAAACATGTCGGAGAAGCAAAGGTCATTTGCACCAGGACCCTATGATGAGCCCTGGGGACATAACTGGCTTTCTGGGAAAGTTGTTTCAAATGTGGGATTGTTTTTGGTAATGTTTAAGGAATTCCCCCTCTCTTTGCTTTTTCTCACTCAAGCAAGTCTTCCACTGTTGATTTTGTGATGACTCTCAGTTTGAATTCCACATACACACACATGCACAAGGAAATGCGGGGGTGTGGATTTTTTTAAATGTTTTTATTCTAGTTTGTCTCTAGGATAAATTTAGCAACCCACCATACAGAGTCGGCAGCAATAAAGCAGTGAGGGGTATTTATAGTGGATTACATTTCATAGCTTTAAATAATGGGCATATTACTTTTTAGCCAGTTAGACTCACTTAATTAAGTCAGTGCTACATTGGAATAAGGGCAGCACAAAAGCAAATCCATTCTCATATGTGCTGTCAATGTGTACACAAACAAAAAAAACTAAAATAAAATATTTCATATAATGTCGAATTAAACATCCTCGTTTTTTATTACTGGACTGTGGTCGCACTACCTGCACTAAATGTTACACTGCATGTCTGAACCCTTTTTTATTCTAATTTGGTTGCAAAGCCTTTAAGAGGGTAAGTCTTCACTTTATAGCTAATATGCATAACCTACTAAGTTCTGATGCACTGAAATAAATTATTATAACAAGTACATAAGTAAGTTTTCTTTGTGAAAGCATAAAGCTTATGAATGTAGGGACATAGGCAAATACACACTAGATCCACACTCTAATAAAGATGAACTCAAACAAAATTATAGTTTTTAGCCAAAATTAAGAGAAAAAAAATTCCAAAACATTTTGGATATTTTGCACTGTAAAGGGTAAGGAATTTTGTTATTAGTCAGGGCATTTCAAGGGTTGAGTGTTATCCCACGATTCTTATTCGTTGTCATGAATCAAGCCATAGGATGATGTTCTCCTCCAGTATCCCATGTTGGAGACTGTTTATATAAGTCAATGCCCCCTCAATTTTAATTGGCCAATGATCACTGGAGCACTTTTCATGCTCATGTCTTGGTTTGGTTGTCATGGCATGATTTTGCTATTCATGATTTTGGAATATGCTCATGTTCTTGCTTCCACTCAAGCCATTTCTCTAAAATGTCTAGCATTGTTCATGTGTTTAGATTAGTGTTAGCTGTTAGCTTATCATTTAGCATAGGTCATGTGTTTTTCTGGTCTTATGTAACCCTTTTTTGTCTTTCGTTGTTATTTTTAAACATTTTTCTAACATCTTGTCACATACCACATTTGTTACATTTGCATATAAATGTCTAGGCTTTTTGTGACTTCTTAGCTATTAAAGTTCAGTCTTAAATGGGTTATATCCCAGTTTTTTAAAATGTATTCCCAGGGTCAGTGACAAAAATGTAAAAGTTACTTAAAACTGCAGAGTAAACACAAATATTCAGATTATTGTTTTTGGGAATATAGGCATGTTTTTAAAAGCTGTTTAATAAAAAGCTGAAAGGTTACAGGGTGATTTTTATGTCATTCCTACTGCACAATATAGCTTAGAAATTGATTTGTGGGCATCATCTGCATTTTTTGCTTTGGCTCCACAGAGACAGGAGTACTGTTTACACTGAGCACTCGGTCATGCAGATCCTTATTTCCTGTTCTAGGTGGAGCCAGTATGCATCTACCATGGAAGACTAGTACAAGTAGAGACATGGCATTCTCTCTGCCAAAGCTGAACCCAGAACTTTTTTACTGTACTGCATACATTGGCATTACTATTGGGGCCCAGTCTGGCTACATTCACCCCCTTAAAATCAATTGCACTGTAATTTGAGGTTTAGAAATTGCTCTCCAGTCAGATTTTTATATCCAGACGCACCAATTGCACAAACTTATATAAACCACAGCATAAAGTATATTGATTCACTAAAGGAATATGTTAGGTAGAGTGGATAGATGCAGCCAAAAAAGCAATCTAGAGCTTAGTTTGTCAAAAGGTTTCTATATGTATGGATGAGATAATGCATTTGTCAGCATGTTGGTTTAAATTAACAGTAGATACCGGAATAGCAGCTGTTGCTTTCTTACTGTGTGCTAAAAGATTAGCACTCTTTCCTCAAAGCTGTATGCTTGTTATTTATGGTCCTTTTAATAGTCAATAGTCTTAATTTACATCTGCATTAATTTGCATCCAACCTTTTTATGACATTCAAGTTGTTCAGATCGCTGTAAAATTCACACTACACAACTGGATCTTTTGCACTCTTGACTGCATGATCTGTCATTAGAAGGAATCGCAGATGAGTCTGTCTGGTCTCGTGATCTACATTTTGTCATGAAAAACAAATGTGAGAAGCGATTTAATGCACCACAACAACTAGCAAATTATTCAAGTTGTTTGGGCACTAATGTGCAGCCTCTAAAGTCAAAGAACTAAATGAGTCTGAGAGTATTTTGCTTCAAGAACAGCATAAATTGTTCTGTAAATATTTGGAGGTTAATACATAGTTTTTGCAATGCAAAGCTTGTATTAAGTTTTGTCAAGAACTTTGTCATAAATACTGTACAACTTGTGTGTGCCAATGTGTTTTGATAATATAGCAATATTATGCCCCTGTATCTTTAATTCTCATTGGCTGTTGTTCGACATGGCACTTGATATCAGTTGCTCGACTGGAATCCAGATTTTTAGCATGCTAGATATCTCTATTCAGTCGCCAAGCATGCTCACATGTAGTTGTTGATCAATTTAGACATAGCGATTGAGAGCCATGTTTTAAATGCAGAACGATTTCATATTATGCAAGTTGTTTGTATACTGCCAGAGACAGCTGCACTAATACAATAAATATCTGAAAGAGCTCATTAATATTTAAGCCAGTCTTTGTGGGAGGATGTGTTTCAGCAGGGATCAGAGTATACAGAGGATCTCGGTTAATGCCGACTAGGCTTTTGTGGGCTTGCTTACCATATCTTTTCTTCGGGCTTTTAAGTGAAGAGGTCTTCATCCATAAATATCTGTCCAGCAGTTGTTTAGTGGGGCTTATCAACACACAACCAGATCACAGTTCTCATGGTGACCACATGTTACTAGAAGTAAACAGCTCTTTTAGCTGGCTATTTGGATGAATTTGCTGAATTTATAATAAAAAATAAACTAATAAAAAATACTGACTTATGTTACATTATCTTAAGTTACATTTTATGCAAAATGCCATTGAGGTTTTGTAACTCTGAATAAATAAAAACATGTATGTTATTATCTCCTGGATTGTAGAATTCACTATAGTATGAAAAGTTTTTGTTTTTTTAAATACTGTGGCCGGTATAGGGCCACTGGTGCGTAAACTGACTGGGTCTTCATTTTGTTTTTATGTAAAAAAGACGTGAATACTGCGTAACACCAGCTGCAGAAAGCTGAGAAGGGAAAGATCACCATTGGCCTGCCTCCCCTAGATAAATTCTTATATCTAATTGGTCAGATTTCCTGTCAGTTTGCTAATATAGGTATATTACATATCCTCTCAGCATATCCTCAGAAGGGGAACCTAAGTAGGTACTACAGGAGTGGATCCATTCAGTTTTGATTGGTTAGTTCTGTTCTCAGACAAATAAAGTAATAAAGACAACAAAAGAAGCAGTTTAATTGGCAACTTTTTTATTTCATTTTATTTATTATATATACAATTATACAATTTTTTCCATCCCTAATTTTGTTACCCCTTCTCTGAAGGTTTACAAGGTCCTGATCGCCATGCCACTGATTCAACTAAGATTAAAAAATCGTAATCTCATATTTTTTTCATATATCCTGCATTGTGATTTAATCTTGGAATAACTAAAAATAACACAAAGCCTCTATTGATCTTCGTCATACGCTCCTTGAAAAAAAAAAATCTGAATTCAATACTAAGCCATTGTTTACCAGTTTGTACAAACTAAAACATACTATGTACTTTCAGTTATTTACTTTGTTTATCAAAGAAGCTAGTCCATGTTTCTGCAGAGCTGAACAATAGTGAGGGAAACAAAATCTTCTGTGAAAAGTTAGTCTGTTTGGGTCATTGTCTTAGCTTAAGATGATAAACCGCCACCACCATGAAATTCTCTAAGATTATTGATCCAATGTATAAAGAAATTTTGGTCTCAGCTAAAAGCAGTTGCATGCTGAATGCTGAGACAGCTAATCAGCTGCAAACTATGATGTGCACTACATCATGTTTTCCTTCAAAATAGGCTTTTTTATTTGCCTAAATATTGCAGGTTATACTCTTGAGGAGAACTTGGTGAAGAACACCCCACCGTCAAGGAGACCAGAAACAAAATTGAGGGTAATTTGTGGATTTTATCATTGAGGACTGATGCACACCCAGTGTTTGTCTACTATTATGAAGTGCGGGCAGACCACATCAGTCCGAGTCAGTCAGTCAGAGAGTCTTTATTGTCATTTCAGATACATACAGGTACATATTGAAACAAAACAAAAAAATACTTTTCTAATCTAAACATTTCTGATCAAGTTATTAAGAGACAATACTAGAGATGAGTGTTGGTCAGTAAATGGTACATGATGTAGATATATATTCTGATGTACAGTTAGGTTAGCAGTTTATAAATTTTAGTAGCAGAGATAAAAACCGATTAAGGTGCATAAATGCAACAACTTGTGCAGGTTGCAAAAAATGTGCAAAGATGCAAGTAGTACGTTCACAGATTAACATATACAGTGCCTTGCAAAAGTATTCACCCCCTTGACATTTTTCATGTTTTGATACATTACAACCAAGAATTAAAATGGATTGCTTTAGGGTTTGTATCATTTCATTTACAGAACATGTCTACAACTTTGAACATTTGATGTTTTTTATTGTAAAGCAGACAACAAATAGGACAAAATTATAGAAAACTTCAGTGGGCATAGCTATTCACTCCCCTAAAGTCAGTACTTTATAGATCCACCTATTGCGGCAATTACAGCTGCAAGTCGCATTGGATAACTCTCTATGAGCTTAGTACATCTTGCCCCTGGGATTTTTGCCCATTACTCAAGGCAAAACTGCTCCAGCTCCTTCAAGTTAGATGGTTTCCACTGGTGAACAGCAATCTTTAAGTATGACTACAGATTCTCAATTGGATCTCATTCACATTTCCCTTAAACCACTCGAGTGTTTGGGTTATTGTCCTGTTGGAAGGTGAACCTCCGTCCCAGTCTCAAATTACTGACAGACCGAAACAGGTTTT
>JAYDZG010000015.1:9735905-9746816 GCA_034509265.1 Microcambeva bendego | reverse complement strand
ACATGAAGATGGCCAAGGCTACAAGAAGATTGCCAACACCCTGAAACTGAGCTGCAGCACAGTGGGCAAGATCATCCGGCGTTTTAAAAGAGCAGGGTCCACTCAGAACAGACCTTGCATTGGTCGTCCAAAGAAGCTTAGTGCACGTGCTCAGCATCACATCCAAATGCTGTCTTTGAAAGATGCAAAAATGCAAAACTGACTTTCATCAGAGAACATAGAGAACTTTTTTGTCTTCAGCCCACTTCTGATGTTGTCTTTGTTCAAGAGTGGCTTGACACAAGGAATGTGACAGCTGAAACCCATGTCTTGCAAATCTGTGCGTGGTGGTTCTTGAAGCACTGACTCCAGCTGCAGTCCACTCTTTGTGAATCTCCCCCACATTTTTAATGGGTTTTGTTTCACAATCTATACATACATACATACATACATACATCCATACATGTGGTGGTCATAAAATGTTTTAAATGGTGCAAGGTTGTGAAAACTGCATTTAGTAGATGGTTGAAGATTAGTATGCACATAGCTTTACAAGCACTTAATTAAACCACCAGTGCTTACTAATGGTGTAATATTGTTTTTTCTTACAATGAATGAGCAAGGTCTGGCAAACACTACTGATGGTGTGATGATTTTAGAAGTGTCCTGTGTGTTTTAATTATATTGTATTGTGATAGAATAATAAATAATTGAATGCTCCTTTACATGGCAACTGTTTGAGGTAACCATTGTTACAGCATGACTGAGCAAAGCAAACAAGGTTCAGCAAGATTGATGTAAAGGAACTCAGATGGCCTCCACAGAGCCCTGAAAATTAATGAGTATTGCTTTGGTATCATGTATCCAACACTCGACTGTTAGGCGTCCACAAGCCTTTGGCCATTTACTGTTCCTTAGTTAGTAAACAGGTTGATCCTACAATTTGCCTTTTACTTCCCCAGTTCTGATCAAAATGCCCAGAATCCTCGGAATAACTCAACAGTATAAAATGCATTAATGGTGTTGCAATACCACTCACCAGAGGCAAGTAGAAACTAGGCACATTAGCCAGGCAGTGTTTCCCACAACAGTCCTGACCTCTGTAGTGATGTACTCTTTACAGTGTGGGCAGCGAGTTGGAGAAGGATTCGGGGGCAGTTTTCTTACATCAAAAATGACCTGAGGAGCTAAAACACACACTTAAGATTTACAAGGTCTAATAACACTAATACACCATATTTGCTTGCAATTCCTAGACATAGATGATCCATAGAGCGAATACTATCATTAAAGTGGTCTCAAAGATGTTCAAATGGGTTCAAGGAGAATTATGGGGACAGTGTAGTACTTGGACATGCTCTTCCGATCAATGTCAGACAGTTCTATGATCCCATCCACCCCAGGGAAGCATCTGTTGTATTTATTGATACTCAAATCAGTTTAAAGTGCCTTCCACAACTACTATACCCATCAAGTGAGCTGATAAAACATGGTTTCCTTCATGAGCTATGCGCTACAGCAATCAAAAGTAAGCAGGACTCATAACAATGTGACAACATTATTTAAAAATGTTAATGTTAAATGTCAGTGTATCAGGTAACAGTGTATTAATCCAGATGAGTTTTACTAAGTTGGCATTCAATTACCAGCATGTCCCACATACAAGCCGATACAAAAAAAACATCAGGTGATCTCTACCCACCCTGGTAGACCTACACAGTTCTCGATGTCGCCAAAAAACCCACCATTTTATCACCAAATTATTATGGACTTATTGAGTGTCACCCCGGCCAGCATCTGTTTGAGATGTTACCATAAGGCAGACCGTACAAAACCATAAAAACAAGGACAAACTGGCTTAAAAATAGCTTTTACATCACCGCAATACAAACCCTAAATACCTAAATATAACGGACTGTGCGGTTAAGGGTCCAGTTCATTTTCTTGAATCTCTTATCCTAATTAGGGTTGGGCAGGGGAGCTGGAGCCTATCCCAACTCTTCAACGGGTGCAAGGTAACACCCTGGATGGGGCACCGATCCTACAGGACAATTCAGTGTCTCCAATCAACCAGATAACATGTCTTTGGACTGAGGAAACTGGAGTACCCGGAGGAAACTTGCGGACACAGGGAGAACATGCAAACTCCGCACAGAAAGGACCTAGATCGCCCCACCCGGGGATCGAACCCAGTACCTTCTCACTGTGAGGCGACAGTGCTACCGTGTGTGAGGTTCGCCTCCAATGTGAGGTCTTTTCATTCCACTAAACACATGGGACTTTTTTGTTCTATGTTGCACTGTTGCACTGACACCAGGAGGTTATTTTAACTTCTCTTCCAAGGTGCATTGTCCTCATGTGAAAGTAAGCTATGAACAAATGACTGGCTGTCCATGAGCTTTGTTCAGGCTACTCAAACTTTTTGTCAAGTATCAGTGTCTGTGTGTCCACTATATGTGGACAGGAGTGATCTACTATGAGGTATTTAACTTGACATCATTATAAAAATGATCATAGCCCTTCTGTTGTTCCGTACCACACAAATCACCTTCATGTCCTTTGGCGAATCAGAATCACTGTTGAATGTACTAACCTGAGTGAACACTAACCTGCAAATGAGGGTGGCCTCTCCACAACAAAAATCTGATTGCCAGATGAATATTCATCAAGCCCATAGATTGGGACTGCAATGAAATGGTCATCTGTAAATGCAATAAATAATTTGTAATAATTAACAATGTCAGTTATTTAGTTATGGCACTTGGGTGGTTATGTTCACACATACATAATTGTCACAAAATGTCAGGGGGAGGGGCAACCAGCACAAAGCCCTTGTTTCCAAAATGAGGATATTTAATTAATATTTTAACAGAAACAGCAATAATGCAATAAAAATGTGTTACCTGAAGATTTCTGCTCAAGTGCGTCTTTAAGTTTTTGTAATTCATTCTTCCTTTCCATGAGTTCAAGAAGTTCATTGAAGATCTGGTCACATTCATCATTCTTAGCTATTTAAAAATATATATATCATGAAAATGAAACAGAAGTGAAACAGACAGCTAAACATTTCATATACCCGATATGTTGATAGCGATTATTATTTATTTTTAATAACTACACCTCAGCCCATCTGAAGCACTGCTAATCTAAACAGTTTTCACCAGTAGCCATTTTTGCATTTTTCCATTTGTAACCTACTGTTTGTGAAGATTAAGTGCTCAGTCAAGTTCAAAGAAACTAAAAACGGTTGGGCAAGACCACTACAGAGATTTCATTCATACGTGGCAGACATAAACTTGAACCCTACAATCAGACGTTCATATAAATTTAGGAGCCCAATGTACAGTTATGGAATTTGCTGGTTGAGGAAAAATACCCAAATATGAGAATATGTGCCACAAATTTTGACAGCTTTTTGGACAGACTTGTGTGAATCAGCATTTTCCCACAGGAAAATAATGAAGTCTAAATATCTTACTCTTTGAGAACTGGCATCAGCAGCTTTGGTCCAGACTACATAAACCTGATACCATTCCTTTCAGATCTTCAGAGTGAGGTTAGTGTGCTTTTTCAATTGCTTACTCTGTAATGATGAGTATCAATTCCGGATCTAAAACGCATTTAAAAAGCTAGATCTTGATGAAGGACTAAAATAGAAGCTCTCAAGCCACAAAAGCATGCATTACATGGTTCAGTGCTCAGTCACCTCTTCATCGTTGTAGCTGTCTCAAACTGCACATTGTAAGATATTTGTCCTCTAGCACAGATGTGCATCAAAGTCTCCCAAACCTTTTTCTGTCCTTGTTAGAGCCAATGTGTGCTACTCACTGAATAAAGTTTGATAACCTATGTGCAATTTCACTGGTCTCTACTTACCATAACACACACACATGTATTTTTTTTGTATATATAGATTTTTTTTTATATATTCTTTATATATTTCTCTAACACTGTTCTGTCCTCTACACTGCTGTAACAATGCAAATTTCCCCACTGCAGGATTAATAAAGGAATATATTATATTATATATAGTTTTTTTTGTCATAAAATATTGAAAACACTTCATTCATTCATTCAACACCAAAAAATGAATAAATAAAGTAATTGGTTTATACGTACAAGATAACAGAACCAGCCCACATACGTTACTGACCTTCATGGAAGCTTGTATTATGCATTCCCCTCAGCATGATCAGTAAATGAAGTCTATCATTAAGTTGTTCCTTGCGTAGTGTCAGTTCCTGTAACTCCAAAAAGATTTTCTCTAATTTTTCATTCGATGTCTCAGCCATTCTTATGGTCAAGTGAAAGATGTTTTATCCACAACTTTGTCTTCCTGGACGTTGCGTTCTTTGCTCATATATAATCATATATGATAAATACAGTCAATCAAAGACACATAGGGTTCAGTGGCAGAAAATCCCAGATCCAGGTGCAATACAGCATGAGCTTTAAAATCACCGATCCACCTCAAACCAAAAACTGACAGAAATGAACAAAACTTTTACAAAAAAAACAAATAAAACGGCAATGTACAAACATAAAAGAGCCACACTACCATAGCTCAGAACCATGGTAGACATATAATCACCCATAAATGGAAAAACAGTTCTATACTAAATGAAAGGCATAGTCTTAAATACAATCTTTTTTAAATAATGCTCCCGATGTGAGCTCTAGTCCAAATTGACAGTCTATGTTTACAATGGGAATCTTATGTCATGTCACCAGGAAGAAGGTTTAAATATTTAAAACATGGGGTTAAGTGGGAATCTGCATATTGCTGGATCAAGGCACATCCCAGAGTGCAGATGCCAATTTCAAGGAAAATCTGAAAAAGATCCAGATCAGAATAAAAATATTTAGAAAATGATAAAAAAAACCTGCCCAACATTGTTAATTGCTTAATTGTTGTCTGGTTATCCAGTGCATCCGGAGAGTATTCACCACACTTCACCTTTTCCACATTTTGTTGTGTTAAAGCCTCATTCCAAGATGGATTTCTACACACAATACCCCACAATGACAGAGGAGAAAAACATTTTTTGGATTTTTTTTTTTTTTTTTTTTTTTTTAAGAATAAAAATAAAATAAAAACTAAAACCACATGTTCATAAGTATTCACAGCATTGACTGGACATGAATTGTAAAGTCGCACACCTGTCTACATAAGGTTCCAAAGTTACAGAGCACAAACCAAGCCGTAAAGTCCAGGGAATTATCTGCAGACCTCTCTGGTCTGTAGATCATCTGGTCTGATGAGACAAAAATTGAGCATCAAGCCTGGCCAGTACCCTCCCTACACTGAAGCATGGATGAGGCAAAGATGAAGGGAAAGATGAACGCAGCAACGACATCCTTACTGGGTTTAAGGTTCACCAGGTTCCAAAAGGACAACGACCCTAAAACACACAACCGAGATAACGAGAGTGGCTTCGGGACAACTCTGTGAATATTCTTGAGTGGCCCAGTCAGAGCACAGACATTAACCCAATTAAACATCTCTGGAGAGATCTATAAATGTCCAATGTTCCCCAACCAACCAGGCGAGAAGAATGGGAGAAACTGCCCAAAAATTGGTGTAGCATCCTACTCCGGAAGAAATGAGGCTGCAATTGCTGCCAAAGGTGCTTCAACAAAGTATTGAGCTGTGGAGACTTATTTACATATGATTTTTTTTTTATTAATTTGCAAAAATTCCAAGCAATGGTTTGTTTTACTTGGTCGTTATGCTTGTGTGTAGAATTTTGAGGGGAAAAAATTAATGTCATCCATTTTGGAAGGTTGTAAACATGACAAAATGAGGAAAAAGTGAAGAGCTGTGAATACTTTACGGATGCACTGTATGTAGATGAAATCTAACAACGAACTCTGTGTAGTTCCAGTTTAACTGTGTATTTGTGTACCAATGCAAATGAGTTTTTTTCTACATAACAAAAGCTCACCTTCATTCCTCAGAAACCATTTTGAATAAATAAAAAAAAACATTTCCTATAAATAAATAAAATATTAACTGTGCAAACAAAATTAACATATGTTTACCTGAAGAACAGCACTCAGATACAATTATTTCTTCCTCAGTTTCTTCATGAAAGTTACCTCATCTCTGTTTCGGATTCCATAGCTGAGGACAAGCATAAGTAAATTCAAGCTACATACTATAGTACATACAATCTACTTTAAAATATACTGGGATTACATAAAAAGATCTGTAAAAACTCAATTTGCTTGTATTATTGTCTCTAGGATTTACAATAACAGCATTAAACAGATGCTTTTATCCAATGTAGCCCGAATACAGCTTATGTAACTGAGGATTATTCAGCAGTGATCATCTGTTCTGCAGTGAGTTGGAGGTTAATGAATATATTTGGCAATCCAGTGTAAATATTTTGTTTATTCTGTATCGATATATTCTGATGAACTATATTAAATTATAAATATATTATTAACATTACATTATAATAAAACTATATTAAAACTATCACATGTATTTTATTGGCAGTAGTTCAACAACTGCTTGCAATGATTTTTCCCGATTTTGACTTAGTGACTGGTTCGAATATTTAGCAATCTAGATATTTTTCCTGAGTCTGCGAGTACACAACAAGCCGCTTCGAATTGAGTCCTTGAACAGTTTACACCCAATGTTTAGAACAAACACTACATTTTCTCCAGGAACTGATCATAAGGGTCTTCATGAATTTTAGAGCACTCTTTTTCCCCACTGTGCTTTACACACAGAGGAATTTACACACAGCTGAACATTAAAATGTACTTAACTTTTTAACGGGACATAGAAATAGAAACTATGCTTATGTGAATCCAAATATTATTATTCATGGCCGAATGGCAGTGATCCAGTATGAACAAAACCATGCACCATCTGCTGACTGTAAAGGAAATTGCAGGCAAAAAACAACATGCTGAACGCCAGGCAGGCAGAAATTTCACACAAATAGAAGCAAACAAGCTTTTATGAGTGTGATTTAAAGCAAATTAAACAATGATAGGTGATAAAATGCACAAATCCGTGTACAATTCATGAAAGGATGGGGCAGGAATTTAATCAATTGCATTTTTTTTGGTCGTTGCAGTCACATGACCACCACACGGCTCGCCTCATATAACTACGTCAAAGCAGCCTGGCGCTTCTACTGAGATTAAAATATAAGACGTTGAGTGCAGATGGATAGGTTCATAATCTTCCAACAATTTAGGATATTTGTTGTTTTATAAATAAAAACATACATAATAATAAAAATAATAATGGTCTTGTTTGCACGTGTGTCTGTGTGAATGATTTATTTATTTATCTATTTATTTATTTTTTGGGGGGAGGGGCACAGTCATTTTTTTATGCACTCCTGGGGGTTCTTAGACTTTGAAAACCCCTAATCTAGGTTGTTATGAATTATGTGACATGTAGTGTCTTTTGTAACGCAAAAAACATTTCATACAATTTTCAATAAAACTGTGAACAAAATGATTTCCATAACCTTTTGATGATAATAAGCCAGAATACAATTGCTGTTATTTCAGAAAAGCTTTCAGTAAACCAACAAAGGAGAGTGCAGCATCTTATCAAAAAGCACTTGAACTTACTCTTTCAGTTTCTTTTTGTCATCTTCTAGTCGTTCTCCATTAAACACGAGGTGAAATGTTCGCCACACGTATCTCCTGCAGAGTGAAGCAAAAACTTTCAAATACAAAAGCTTTTGACCCATGTGCATGTTTATCTCCAGTTTTATTCCACAGTCAAGTGAGGTGAATTACAGATACAACATTTTCCATGGCAGTGTTTGACATTTAACTTCAACTAATTGTGAAACTTTCTTTCAGCTTTCAGTTTTACTCAATTTTGTACATTTTAAACAAAATAAAATGAAAGCAAAACCCATTAGCATGAATATGCATTATTATTATTTAATGTGCTTGCTGAAAAGATTGTATTGGGTCAAATGTGATTTAAACTTATGGCCTGTTTTGAAAGAATTCACGAAAAACCCAATTATTTTTTAAATATTTTTGGGAGGGCATGGTATTAAATAAACATTCACATCAGATCGCACTTACCAGCTGATGTGTTTGATACCTCCTTCACGCTGCTGCTTCAGCTCCATGTAGCGCTTAATAGCCTTCTTCAAATCCAGCACTGTAGCAGACTGCACAACCACAATAGCTGAAGAAAAAATAAAGTATGCAAATCTTACTCTGAGAACAAATCCAAAAATACCAAAATTAGCAGCACATGAAACCTAAATTAAACAAGCATCCAAACTAATCCTTGGATGGTGCTTAACGCATGGCACCAAAAGGAGCTGAACCTTAGCTCACAGAGCTGGCAAGCACAAGCAATTAACTAACTCTACCACCTTAGTTTAGGCTGAAAAGCCTTAAAAAGATATACTCACGCATAACTTCTCCATCAGCTTTACAAACACGAACAGTCATAGCCTGACCATACTCAAGAGCTACCTGAGAGTTTACCTCCTCCAACGTGACCTAAAGAAGCCAAAAAAATAAAAATACTAAAATGCAAATATATAAAGAAATAAAGTTTTGCTCTGTATGGTTTTGTTAAACTATAGAATGTATTTTGCCAAATAAAAAACTGATCTTACAACAAACCTGAATGGGCAGATCACATAGTAAAGGGTCCTGTACAATCAGAGCCAGACCTTCTTCGAAAATATCCAAAATTTCTGAATGCGGTAATGCCTCTTCATCTTCCTCTTCTTCTTCTTGCTCTTCAGGGTTTACAGTTTCTTCAGTAGATTCATCTTTAATTTTGGTTTCATTCACAGCTTTGGTTTCAGTCTCTTTCAGTTGCTCATCCATGTTGTATCACCAGAATTCAAATTATGCTTTTTTTCTATTTTTTATTCCTAAAATACAAAACAAACAAAATGTTATAAATATGTTTTTGTTTTTTGTTTTTTTTTTAAATAAAAGTAACACAATATGATTTGTATAGATTGTATAGAGAGAGTGAGTACACATGCCCGGCGTGGTGGGCAGCCCTAGCCACGGCGCGCGGTTTTGAGGTTAGGTGCCTTGCTCAAGGGCACTTCAGTCATGACCTGATCACAAGCCCAGTTCTCTAACCGCCAGGCTAGCTGCCTCATTATTTCTTCTCTTTAGTCTAACATTCTAAAGGTATAAAACAGTGGTCATGTTGCTTATTGGATATGGAGTATTTAAAGAAGAGTGTGAACGTAAGTGCACATATTGAGCAACATGTTTACTGCGGTGCTTCTGAAGTGGGAATAAGTGTGTACAGGTTTTGGCTATCCACTGAAAGGCTGAGAGTTCGAACCCCAGCTCTGTCCCGCAAACCAAAAAAAGTGCTTAATTTGTAAAAGTCGGTAAACTGTACGTGTGTGTAATTATATAAGACAAAACATAAATTGATTCAAAATATAAATTTTACAAACGTACTTACGCAATTACGCCAATAATTACTTGCGTTCTCCCTGCTATTAATCTACCGTAAATAAATAAATGTGCGAGCCTAAAAACAATCAAATATCGCCAATACTACAATACACAATGCACGATGAGTTCCGACTTTAACATACAGTACTGTTCGAAGATTTTTTTTTCTAACTAGATGAAATCAATTGCCTTATGAGCCCTATAAAATTGCCCTAAGTAGAATAAAACAAAATAGCGTATCTACCTTTTAAAGTGCACTACTGATCTACAGTAGCGATGTTTGTAAACCACCCACACGCTCAAGTAGTGTTTCTCGGTTAGTGCACCCTGTAAGAACTAGATACAGTATAAGTTGTTCCGCTAATAAAAAATAGCGACCATGTAAAAAGGAAATATAAATAAACATATATAAAAAGAAATATAAGGGTGCAATATACATAATATTTCAAATTAAAAAAAAAATCAGTGTGTAATAATGTTAAATTCTGTCTATAGTAGTTTAGCGATCCAAATATGTATTAATTTTAATTGAGCCGATTTTGTTTCTAGTCGAAGCTAATGAACGGGTACACCAGTAAGCGTAGCTTACTAGAATTGAAGGTAAAGAATTGACAACGTATTTCGGAGATATCCGTTTTATCTCTGAAACAAGAACATAGTAGCGCTTAGAGAATGTTGATGTTTTGTCCAACGTGTGGAAATGTGTTGGTGGTAGAGGAGGGCCAGAAATGTTACAGGTTCGCGTGTAACACATGCCCGTATGTTCACAACATCACGAGGAAGGTGAGTTTCATGTCAACACGCTATTGCTTGTAGTTCTGATTCTGATCCTCAAGATAATTACCGATTCTGATGTTGTGATCTTACCAGGTAAATAACAGAAAATATCCCAAACTTAAAGAAGTGGATGATGTGCTTGGTGGGGCTGCTGCTTGGGAGAATGTAGATTCAACAGCAGGTAAAATAAAAGGAGTAAAGTTTCGCAGTATGTTAGTAATACTGTATGTGGTTGGGTTAATATCACGGATCAATTTGACACTTCACCGAATACTCGAAACATGTTGACTTTTGAATTGTATACATATAGCGCTTCATTTTATCAGTATACTCAGGTTATACTATCAAGTGTACAGTGTTTAAGAAGTAAAACTAATTCTTAATCATATTCGGTATATTGTAGTATACACAGCTAATTGAAGGAAGGTGGACAGTAAACATGGGAGACCCAGCATAAGCAGTGAGAAACAGTCTAGAAATCCTCGGATGTGAAATTTTGGAAACATTTGGAATTGTTTGCAAATTTATGAAGAATTTATGAAAAAAAAAATCACATGTACATTAGAGTTCACAGCGTTTGCCATGACACTCAAAATTGAGCTCAGATGCATTCTGTTTCCTCTGATCATCCTTCAGTTGTTTTGATGACTTGATTGGAGTTCACCTGTGGTAAATCCAGTTGATTGGACATAAATTGGAAAGGCACACACCTGTCTA
>JAYDZG010000015.1:9688565-9700646 GCA_034509265.1 Microcambeva bendego | reverse complement strand
TTTGTGTGTGACTCCAAATCCAGGCCTCCATTGGTTAATAAATTTGATTTCCATTGATGATTTTTGTGTGATTTTGTGGTCAGCACATTCAACTTTGTACAGAACAAAGTATTCAATGAGAATGACATATTCATTCAGATCTAGGATGTTTTATTTGAGTATTCCCTTTATTTATTTGAGCAGTGTATTTTCGGTAGCTACAATAATGGGAATTCTTCAAAGACGTATATTAAGTGGTGCTTAACCTTTAAAACTCCTTATTGTTTTATAATCACTCCATCATGAGGACTTGTTAAGACTTGTTGTCCCCAATCAACCCACCACAACCCCCTACAGACTTCTCATCCAGACATGATAAAAGCCTCTGAATCTGACATGGCAATAAGAACCAGACAACCTCGACAATCCTTATTCTGGGGGGGATGGACTGCACAATAGAGGTTGAGCCGGTCTGTTTTTTTTTTTATTGTTTTTTTAATCTTAAAGTGTTTTAGCATTTTGAAAGCTTTTCCATTGTGCCTTTAAGAGTAACTATTTCCTGTATACATTTCAAGTAAGGTGTTTGTCAATCTAACATTATCGTATTCATCAAAGGAACTTTTATTGAAGGCCTCTGTTTATTAATAAATATATCTGTTCTTTTTCTAGGTACAAAGATGAGGATGATGGTTCGCCCACTGAGGAAGGTGCGAAGACCAAGGCGGTCTACGGAGTGGAATTCACTTTTGACTCAGATGCCCGTGTAGCCATCACTATTTACTGCCAGGCCTTTGAAGAGTTTTCCAATGGGATGGCAATGTAAGAACAACTGTATGGTTAGAAAACACATTAAAAACTCAACTAGCACTGTGTGCGTTCAAAAACACAGACGGCATTTTATGTCATATGTGCAATCCCGACGAGTAAGCTGTTTGAAACGCTAGATGTCTTAAAATTCCACTAGTAGGAAAGAAATATTGAGTCTCATTTTCAGCGAAAAACGACGAAGCAGTCGATTAAAAAATAACAAATATGTCATACAGTGTGAGACAAATATTGAATGTTAACTTATTAATTCATTTTTAATTTTCAGTACACGCATGGAGATGTTAGTTGACTTGCTAGCACGTTGTGCCACCTCATCTCATTGGTTTGAATACATTATGCTAAATATGTTTGTATAGTAAGTGTAATCTCCATCTAAGTAGTGTGTTCAAATAACCTGAATTTGTGCCTATGAAAAGCAATAGATCAAGGGAGCTCACTAGAAACGCACTCTAAGTGTTGTATATTTTTGTTGCTCCAAGTGACAGTTGGCTTAATTGAGTGTTAAGTTATATTCATCTATAGGTTACTCATCCTTTGTCAATCAAAGTTTTAATTTCAGGGGATCAATGCAATTAATACGCTGGTGTAATTTAATAGCCCGTGTTCCCAGTGTGTTGAGAAAATCTGCTGTAGTGGTGCAGTTATGAAATGGAATTACTTTCTCCTATTTTTTTTTAATAACTGAGGACGAGATCCAAATCCCTTAGCAACAATAAGTTTCCATGGCACATTGTGATAGGAACCTAGAAATTTCACTTAAAAGTTCTCATTTTCTCTGCTTCTCTAAATTTTCATTCAATTGCTTTTATAATGTTAATAACTTATCCTGTCATCAACACATTAATAAGTCAGTTAGGTGCTACTAAGTGAATTATGGTGTTTGTTTCCTTTGTAATACCTTTGAGGTTGCTAAACATTACTTTCCTCAATTTTTCCTTTTAAGTTACAACCCCAAGAGTCCTGTGCTGGTGTCAGAAACGGTCCACTACAAGCGAGGAGTGAGCCAGCAGTTCTCCTTGCCCTCCTTCAAAATCAATTTTTCTGAATGGAAGGAGGAAGATGTGAGTACTGCTGCACCGTACAATTTTATATTGGTGCTCATCATTGAGCCTGTGCCCTGTAAGCCTGAATTGAAACTACTCAGCTGATAATGAATCACTAAGTATTTAGGATTTAAACAATTGACTGAAGTTAAGCTTCAAATAAAAGTTTGAAAAAAAGCCTGTACATGGTGCCGAGTGATCTTTAGTCTTTGCCTAAGTTTAGGTTAGGGTTACTGTGAGCTCGATTGGTATATAAATAAAGAGATTTTAGGGGTTTGGTGTTTGAATCCCAGGCTAAAGGTGCATTTAATTACATTAATCTAGTCATTATGGAAGGACAACTATGCAATCTTAGTGCCAGTTCCAAGCCTAGACACATAAGATGTTCTCGTCAGGAAGGACATCAGATTAAAAACAAACTACAGATCAACTTGTACACAAATGCTCCACATGTATTCAGTAATTACAACTGGTTTACCAATACTTGAATTAAGATGTCTTAGTTGTACTAGTAATTAACTAGTAAACTAGTTAAAACATCTTTTAATGTGTACTTTAAATACTACACATGCACTGAATCTGAACATTAGAATGTTTCTCCTCATTTCCCATGTATGTTACTTTTGTGTTTGCTATTATAGCTAAACTTTGATTTGGACAGAGGTGTCTTCCCCATGGTCATTCAGGCTGTAGTCGATGAAGGAGATGGTGTGTACCTGTTCAATATTTAATACAGTGCTGTGAAAAAAGTATTTCTCATGTTTCAGATTATCAAACTAATTTGAATGTCTGACAAAGATAACCTGAGTAAATACAAAAAGCAGTTTGGAACCTCACCCAGGCCCGATTACTGCCAGACCTATAGAATAAAGAAATCAGTTAAATACAAACTTTCTGACAACATGTAGTAGGCTGAAATATCTCAAAAAGTAAGACATTATGTCCTGATGCTCTGGTCATTGATGTCTAACAGTCTGGAAAAGGTTACAAAGCCATTTCTAAGGTTTCAGGACTTTAGCAAACCGCGTTCAGCTATTTTCAGTGGAACAGTGGTGAACCTTCCCAGGAGTGGCCAGCTTACCTAAATACTCCAAGAACTTAGCAACTACTCAACCAGGAACCCATAACAACATCTACAGCACAGTGATTCATGATTCTAGAATAAGAAATATACTGGACAATAGTGGTATCCATGGGAGTTTTCCAAGATGAAAACCACTGCTGACAAAAAAAAAACACAAAGGCCTGTCCCACATCTGACAATTATTGATGGGTAACTTTTGGGAACCTTTTGGAAGGTGAGCGTTCCATTACATCCGGTGTAAAACTAGCACAGCTTTTTAGAAAAATAAACCCCCATCATACCGACAGTCAAACATGGTGGTGGTATTGTGATGGTCTGGGGCTGCTTTCCTGCTCCAGGACCTGGACGATTTACTATAATTGATGGAACCATGAATTCTGCTCACTGACAAAAAATCCTGAAGGGGAATGTCCGTCTGTCAGTTTGTGACCTTTAACTCAAGCTTACTTGGGCTCTGCAGCACACCAGTAAGTCAACCTCTGGATGAAAAAAAAACAGAATGAAGGTTTTAGAGTGGTCTAGTTAAAGTCCGGAGTTGAATCTGATTGAGATGCTGTGTCACGACCTTAAACAGGCCGTTCATGCTCAAAAACTACTGTGGAATTAAAACAATTCTGCAATGAAGCGTGTGCACACATTCCTCCACCCAGATGTGAATGCCCATTGCCAGTTACCGCAAATGCTTGATTGCATTGTTTAGTTCAATTACTTTTGCACACAGGGTCAGGTTGGTTTTGATAGCTTTTTTCCTTTAGTAATGAAATCATATTTGAAAAACATTTTGTATTCAGTCAGGTTATATTTGTCTGACATTTAAATCTGTTTTATAATCTGAAACATTTAATTTTGTCAAATGTGCAAACACATATGAAATCTGTATATATATATATATATAATATATTTTTTATTGTGCTAGAAATAGATTGCTTGGGTCATGCCCATGTCCTGCTGGCTGCATTTGAAAGGGTATGTCGATCTAAATAAAGATTTATGATATTGTTGCGATGATTTTTGCTTTAAAGGAGTTAATTACCATTGTGCCTTATTACAGCATGTTGATGGCAGCTTCTCTGTTAAGCCCTTAAAGCAAAAGCAAATTGTGAGTAATGTTTTCTTACAAGGAATTGTACATTCATTAATACTTTAGTGAAAAGATCATGTTCCATTGGTAACCATTTTATAGCTTTAATTTGTTTTGACACATGATATTGTTGCTTGTCTATAGGTGGATCGGGTTAGTTACCTGCTTCAGGAGATCTATGGCATTGAAAACAAAAACAACCAAGAGACCAAGGTAAGTGTAACAGCATTTACAGTCCTTTTTGTCTTCATGAACAGGTAAATGAGGTAAATAATTATAAAGCATAAATTAGTGTTGTTGTATTATCCTGATGAAAGCTCTAATAACTTCTGCTGCTTCTATCATTAAACATACTACCTGAGTTTGTGTGTCCAAATCCCACAATTATCGCCATTATGGGGTCATATTTGCAAAAAAAGTGCTTAAAATCTGTCCCAAATCAAATATGCAGATGACGATCCGCAGTGACGACGCCTTTATTGGTTTGCTTTCATTAAAGTATACCAGGACCAATAAATATTAGTATATATTATAATCAACTATTTGTAAAAGAGTAGCAGGTTGGCATGAATGCAAACAAGTTCATGGTCAGGTGTTCGCATATTTTGGCAACACGGTGTAAGTGGTAGAAAGTGACTTCAGCACTTCGGATGTAATGATGCACCACTTGTCGGTTAAGAATCGATAGACATGATGCACAATTCAAATCTGGATTCATGATTAATGAATCAATGTTCCCTCTAAACAGCAGAGGGTGCTGCGGCTATTCATTTGCCTTATTGATGGCACAAAATTGACAAATTGGGGTTAATTCTGAAATGTTTTGCATAGTACATTAGGAATTAAATGGTATTCATTATTTAGATAAATAAAGATCACCTCTATGTGACCTAATTCTATATGACCTAATGGCACGTTCAAACAGAATTTACTCTAAATCTGGTTGCATTTGCAAAGCTCTAACAGCTTCCGTTTTGACCCTCCAGCCATCCGACGACGAGAACAGTGACAACAGTAATGAGTGCGTGGTATGTCTGTCAGATCTCCGTGACACGCTCATCCTGCCCTGTAGACACCTGTGTCTGTGTAACTCGTGTGCAGACACACTGCGCTACCAAGCTAATAACTGCCCCATCTGCAGACTGCGTATGTACAAGCTACACTGTTGTTCCACTCATCTAGTCACTACAGAGGTTTTGTGAGATTGTGTATTGAATTGTGTGTCTGTGTGTTTGTGTGTAGCATTTCGGGCCCTGCTGCAGATCAGAGCAGTGAGGAAGAAGCCAGGCACTCTCTCCCCTGTCTCCTTCAGTCCTGTCCTGGCTCAGAGTATGGACCATGACGAGCACTCGGTAGTGAGACACTGTACCACTACACATTCAGTATACACAGCTAGTATAAACAGCACTTAGGTTGGCCATCCCGACCAAGATCTACACAACATAAAGAACATTCTCATGTGTTTGAACTGTGGTAGGAAACCGCAGCTCCAAAAGCAAAGTGGGGAGAACATGCCAATGGCACACAGAAAAGATCCACTCTGTGGATCGAACCCCTCTGCAGGTCTCCCCTTATCCTTTGAATGTAGTGGCAGACAATGAGAACTACATTTTTTAGGAGTTTTGGCAGAACTCTAATTGCCACTGTTGTTTCCAAGCTACAGTAGGGATGTAACGATTCATTTAAGGAATTGATTCATCGATGATTCTTTACAAATGAATCGATTTCACTTTAAACAGCAGTGGGTGCTGTTTACATTTATAAAAGATAATAATAGCAAATACTTTATTTTCCCTAATTATTTTAAGAAGAAATTCACGGAAAAATCATATTGCATCATGGGTAGAGTGTATCTTTACATACCTAATCTGCATTATTTTTTAAAGAACTAAATTAGAACTAGTAATTATTTATTTAAATACAAACAAATGATTTTAAAAGCCTTTTTAGTTATTAATGGGGGCATTGAGTTGTCGTCACACCCGTCATTCAGCACTTGTCTAACCTTTACATGTATGGCTTTGAGTTTTCATGCAGTACTCCCATTGTTAGGCTACTAACTACTGCCAGACATGCAAATACCTCTCACATTCTTTCTACAGACATGTTGCCTTGTTCATTAGTTCTTTCTTTTTGTTGCAATCCTCAGAGCTCTGACTCGGTACCACCAGGCTTTGAGCCCATTTCTCTTTTAGAGGCACTTAACGGCCTGACCGTGTCTCCCGGTGTCCCATCAGCACCTCTGTATGATGAGATCAACTTTTCAGGCAGTCTAAGTGGGGACAGCAGGCAGCTAAGCTCCCCTGAGCACTCTGGAGAAATCGTCCTGCAGAAGAACAAAGTCAGCAAGTCCCCCGACAGGTACAAAGCAGCTTGTGTCTGCTTAGCATTTCTGTTCTCGGGAATGCTAATGATTCTGGTAAACTTGTATTGTAATAGGTGATGTGTCCTTTTTATAGGCAGCTCACTGACATGCCTATATTCTGGATATTTGATGAATTGCAAAATGTGTCTACTAGACTTCAGTATAAAATCCTGCGTACTGGCAGTAAAACACAGTCCACTAGAAAAAAATCTAAATTCAAGGTTGGAATTTAAATTTCAGCTCTCTGAAGACAAAAATCCAGAGTTAATAAATAATCTGGTATTAGAATGGAACAGCAGTCTTATGCACTAAATTTATTCCATATTTGGCATTTAGCTTTTCTTTAAAGGGACATCCAGTCCTACAGCATAATATTGTCTAAGCACTTATGGGTTAAGGGTCTTACTTGGGGAAACACAGTGTCAACCTGGCAGCAGTGGAAGTAGAACCAGCAACCTTTGGACTTCTAGAGCAGTATCTAATTCTAGTATCTTGTAACAATCACCTAGACCTTTTTAGTCCTAGTGGTCACATTTATTGTTTGAGCAAATACCCTTCAGTCAGAAAAACATATATTTTAAAAAAGAAGAAAAAAAAACAGTGAAGAAAACGGCCCTTTTAATCTGCCAAACCATTACAATATGTGGGTGATAACTCTTTTACCAACCATACATAATTCCAATATTATGGACACAGGGAGAACATGCAAACTCCACACAGAGAGGACCTAGATCGCCCCACCTGGGGATCGAACCCAGGACCTTCTTGCTGTGAGGCGACAGGGCTACCGACTAAGCCACCATGCCTGGGAAAACTCAGGAGGCTTTTGGGCAATATTTCCATAAAAAAAACACATCAAACCTCTTTCGTTTCCTTTTCCCTGCCTTTTTTCCTGTCTTGCGGTTACCCTGTACGAGCTCTTTCTTAAGTCCACCGGTAGCACCGCCACCCAGCTTTCTTAAAAATACAGGGATAACTCTAACATGCATTGTTGGCACTCTTTTTTTCCTGACCACCAAACAGAAAAAATACCTTAAATGGTAAAAGCACACCTTGCAAGGAAACAATTTAAAGGGTTTCTTAGGTGTGCTCAAATATATTTTCTAAAAAAATATGTCACAATCTCTCTAGGCTAACCTTCTGCCGAGGCTTCAAGCTCTTTAGTGGTCCCCAAGCATGGTGCCATAGATTACAGATTGCTATAAGCACAATTACATTCATTCTTGTATACTACCATTAAAACAAATGTAGTTTTTTTGCCTTTTAATTTAAAAGACCAATATGCAAGAATAGTTATGGCACCACCTATATTAAATTGTGCAAATGATGGTTTTTTTAAATCTCCTAAAACAAAACAGAATTAAAAGCTTTATCTTTTTTAAGAATAGCTCACAAAGAAATATTTAAATAATTGGAAAGTGAGTTTGAGAACGTAGTGAGCTACCTCACTCTTTTACCTATCTTCACTCAGTAGAGAGTTAGTAGAAGTAAGTCAAGGCAATTTATTTTACAATAGAAAAATAGAGTTTAGGACCACCAGACCAAGTAGTAGAGAATCATGGAGTTATAAGTCTGATTATTTAAACCCACTAGACAGGGATCACATTGGATAACAGTTAGCATTGTGTAATTTCAACCAGTTGGATGAGGTGGCAGCACTAGTGTTGGTGTCTCTAATCAACACTAGGGGGAGCAGCGTGTAATTGCAGAGAAAAAATTTCAAGGTTCATTCCATTTCCATTCTATATTTCTTCTATTTTAAATCTGGACTGTAAAATTATATTTGATCTTAAATAAGGCCATGCTGTATAAAAGCTGAGAAGTGGTCAGTTCTTTCATATGGCCTAATTGCTGCTGCAAATATAACTTCTAGAACCTGCCCAAGGGGTGGATGTTTTGCAGAAGTACAGAGCATGACTTGATGAGACTGGCAGGTGAAAAGAAGTGACCAATTCTTCGGAACTGGAAATAGCTAGATTATAAACATGCAAAAGAATACATATGTACACTGTTAATAGCGCAACCTTGATGACATTTATTCAAAGAATCTGTGTTTTTATATTTATTTATCTTATGTATTTGCTGTTGGGATTCTTTAAATGGTTGCGGTGTATCAACAACATGTTCTCTAATCTCCACAGCACACTTCGGTCACCTTCATCGCCCATTCAGGAAGAGGACGAGGAAAAGCTGTCGGAGATGTCTGATGCTCAGGCCCACACCCTGCTTTCCAGCAGCCCGGCTCCTACCGAGGTCTTCCTCTGTCCAAACAATGCCTTTAAATCTGATTTATGAGTATTCACGTTCATACACTCTTTATTCTTGCCTCGCAGGGCACTGCAGCTGATGATGCTCCAGATTCTCTATCCCCTGAAGATGGTTAGTAAAGCCTTCGATACTTGCAACTTTATTTTTGTAAGGGTTATTGTGAGTCTTACATCTTCTAGAAATACTAAAAGAGGAAAGAATATGCACTGTTCACGGCATTACTTCACTGAATTCCAAGTGTCTAGGGCATGTCTAACTTGTACAGAGAGCCCTGTGATGGTACACAACTCATGGACAATAGTGAGCTTCAGAAATTTTAGAGGAAGGCAAGTTTATTTGTGTAGAACCTTTCACACATGGTGACATTTGCAAACATAAGTAAAATTTAAAAATCAGAACATGAAAAGCTAAAATAAAGTGTCACATTTTAAAATTCTAGAGTACTAGAGTACAAAATCTAGAGCTCAATCATAGGCATGAGAGAATAGAAAAGTTTTTAACCTGGACTTAAGCATTCCAACATTTGAGGCAGATCTAATATCTCCGGGCAGTCTGATCCAGTTATGTGCAGCGTAACAGCTAAATGCTTCTTCACCATGTTTATTTGGGACTCTGGGCTCGACTAACTGACCGGCAATCTAAGAGATCATCTGGGTTTTTATTCTTTAAAAATATCTCAGATATATTCTAGGCTTAAACCATTCAGTCATTTATAGACTAGCAGCAGCACTTTGAGCTCTAATCTGTAACTAACCGGAAGCCGGAGAGATTTTTGAACTGGACTGATGTGCTCACCTCTCTTGGTCCTGGTTAATACCAACCCAAGTAATGGCATTCTGAATGAGCTGTTACTGTTGAATGCTCTTTTTGCAAAGACCACTTTAAAGAGCATTACGATAGTCCACCCTACTGGAAGTTACAGCATTGATGAGCGTCTTTAAATCTTGTTGCGGCACCAGATCCTTGATTCTGGAGACTTTTAAGATATAAGAAGGCTGTTTTAGTGATGGTTTTGATATGACTAATGAAAGACAATTTATTTGATCGCCAATATTTCAGACTTGGTTTTCGGTTTTTAGAGCGTGGGAGTTAACACATGGTTTTCTCTGTCAACATTTGTTGATGGACTAGATGAGGACTGATACCTGATGAATTCTTCATGTCATAGGAACCTTGTCAGATTTATAGCTGAGTTTCTTGCTTTAGTAAATAGTATGTAGGGGTCGCCACAGCAGGTTGTGAACCACATTATTGATTTGACATAGTTTTGCCGCCAGATGCCCTTCCTGACACAACCCTCCCTAATTATCCAGACTTGGGACCGGAACTACAATGCACTGGTTTATGCATCCTAGTGGCAAGGTTCCTACAGGACAGTCCAGTATATATTTTATTATATTCAGTATTCTATTATTCTATTATATTCTATTATATTCAATTAACCTGACTGCATGTTTTTGGACCCACACCGACACAGAGAACATGCAAAATCTACACAGAAAGGAAATGGACCGTCCCCGCTTTGGGATAGTCTTCTTTCTGTGAGGCGACAGTGCTAGCTCTACAAACTGAGCTGCCATGCCACCCCTGTAGTTGTCACTTTTGTTTTTACTAAATTTCTTTTAGCATTAAAAAGTGTCAATCTGTCCTTTCATCGTGCATTTCTTGCTGATACCATAAAGGTATGCTTACCTAAGGGGTGTGTGTGTGTGCGTGCGTGCGTTTGTTTGTGTGTGCGTTTGTGTGTGTGTGTGTGTGTGTGTTTGTGTGTGTATTCAGAAGACAGGTTAAACTCTGAGAGCGAGATGGTGCCTGACTGTAGCAGCGAGCGCAGCAGCCTTACCAAAACGGAAAGTGAGCCACCTGGTTAGTGGCTTTAAATCTGCTTCCTACCTAATCCCTGCTGTTTCAGTGTCACCTTCTCTTTGTGCTTGATTGTTTTAGTAGCTCATTTGGATCTCCTGCTTTTAGTCACCTTGCAACCAAACTTGTGTGCTATTCTCTCTTTTACCACTGTTTCCTTCCTGCCCTGGTCTTGCTCTTGGCAGCTCTAGGTCCTGATTCCTGCTCTATTGGTATGGAAGAGTAAATCTGGTATGTTGGCTGCTAGTTCTCTTGCTTACTTTCTGTGCCTAGACTAAAAGCTTCTTTGAGATGCATACCAAATAAGCAAATAAGTGGTATTTTTTTGCGGTGTTGTGGTTCTAATTGTTTCTTTTTTTATTATATTGATTATAGATATCCTTTTAATGAGTCTTTAAGTCTTTAAACCAAATGTTAAAAAGCAAGACTAATATGATATATCAAAATTAACAGTGTCACGAATGTAGCATAAAATGCTGCCGTTCAGGCTTATCTTTTTAGTTTTATTAGTGTAAACAGTTTGCATCAAGGGGGCGAGCTAAGGTTCGATCTCTATAGAACAAATCTGTCCTGAACTTGAAGAAATGGGTTTGTGTCTGAATGTTTGTGTGTGTTCACCAAACTGAACTTTCTTTTTCTTTGCCCGTTCTACCTTTCAGGTTTATCAGACTCGATGGCGAGTCTGATCACTCGGAGCACAAACTGCTCTAGTCAGCCTCTTCTGTCTCCCTTCAGCACATTGCACATGGAGGATGAATAACCGGACTGGAAACCCTCTTCATTGCGAAACTCGTTTTTATGGTTCTATTAACAGTCCTCCCGGCAGCCCTATTCACCCATCCTGGTTATTAACAGCTTTACCTATCTCCCATCCAAGGTGTAGTGGCTTTCCCTTGGTGAATAATGGTTGTGTATTCCTGTCCTTTCGCTTCATGTCTTACGGACTGATGTTTATAAATCCGTGTTTATGTAGAAACGGTGTTTAATGTACTATAGTATAAAAGACCGTAGGCTAGTCTTAATATAAGGTCAACTAGAAGTATTCTGTACGATAAAACACCCTGTGTGGTTCAAGTTTAAAGCACATGCCCTTAATCAACATTTCTAAAGTCTCAATAATCATAATAGTGTTGATACTAATGTAGTGCCAATATACTTATTTAAGAATATTCTACTGCTACATCTACAACTTGAATTTAAAGGACAAACTTTTCCCAGCTAGAGTTCTGGACCTTTTCCGAGCTGTGTATTTGTACCACACCGATGATTTCATATCCGTCATATGACCAAATCTGCTGCTTCCTGTAAATTTGCACCTATACACATTTCACAGAAGCAAAGCCTTTGGATTTTTTTTGATGGACCTGTTGGAGTTAGTTTTTTGATGGACCTGTTATGGGCTTAGTCACATTTTATTGTATTTAACAACAGCGTTAGGGAAGTTTATTTCTTTTATTTTTGCATCATTAATACGGACCAGGCAAAACATTATGACAAATGAAATGAATAATATTAATTATCTCTTCATCACGGCACCTGTCAGTGGATAGGATGTATTTGGCAGCGAGTG
>JAYDZG010000015.1:9674013-9685217 GCA_034509265.1 Microcambeva bendego | reverse complement strand
GTATGATGGTTAGATGACTGGGTCGGCGTAGTTCCAAAACTGCAGCTCTTGTGGGGTTTTCCCAGTCTGCAGTGATAAGTATCCATCAAAGGTAGTCCAAGGAAGAAACTGTGATAAACTGGTGTCAGGGTCATGGGTGGCCAAGGCTCACTGCTGCACCTCGGGAGTGAAAGCTGGCCTGTGTGGTCTGATCCCACGTACGAGCTTCTGTAGCTCAAATGTCTGCCACTAACAGAAAAAATAGAGAGTTGCAGGGCTGTTTTGGCAGAAGAAAGGCACCAACACGCTATTGGGAAGGTGGTCATAATATTTTGCCTGATCAATGTAAATCTTTGCATTTGTCACTCTACTGGTTTACTCGTTTCACAGAAAGAAAGCTTTTATTGAGAATAATAATGAAGCGATGTTGCATTTAGTTCTACGAAAGAACTAATAGTATTTAATAATCACATTCATTTTTGCGGCCATCACATATTTCCAATCTAATGAAATTAAATTAATTAGTGGCATGCCTCAAGATGCCAAGTGTGTATAGTCATTCCATTACCAGACCATTTTTTTATTATACGTTGTGTTCACTTGGTTGTAGTTAGTAGGTAGATATATTATATATAGCATATTGTTCTTTATTTCACAAGAGACAGCACAACTGGCTTTTTATTATCCACCATCAAGTACCATAATTTGCAAGTGATTTCTGAATGTACACTGCATGACCAAAGGTTGTTTGACACCCTTCCTAATTTTTTAGGTCAGTTTTAGTAAAATCCTTTTGTTAACCAACCTTATTCACTTTCTTAACCGCTTATCCAATCAGGATCTGGTTGGGTTCTGTAGTCTATCCCTGCTTTTCAATGGGTGCAAGACCCACAGAAACAACCTGGATCGGGCACTAGTACATCACAGGGCAGGCACACACACTATTCAGTGTCTTCAGTTAATCTGGCTGCATGTTTTTGGACTGTGGGTGGAAACCGGAGCACCCGAAGGAAACCCACATAGACAAAGGGAGAACATGCAAACTCCACGCAGGACCTGGAGCACTCCATCTGAGTATCGAACTAAGAACAGTCTTGCTTTGAGGCGACAGTGCTACCCACATTGACACTGTGCCACTCCAAACTCATGCCAACTGTCTTTTTTTCTTCCATTATGTGTAAACAAGCAAGGTCTATAAAGTCTTGAGTTGATGTGTTTGGTGTGGAGGAACTCACACTGAGCCCCTGCTGAATGATTTGGGGCTTGGAAGTCAGGATGACCTGTTGGGTAATAATTCTCATTCTCACAAATGCTCCTTTTACCAAATTGGCACACATTCTCACAGTTTTTCACAAATCTCTATACAGATATTGGGTGTCCACATACTTTTGACCATATAGTTTATTATTACGCATAGGACTCCATGTGCCTTTAAACAAGTGTTGCTACTTGGGTATGCTTTGAGCTGTTTAGTTCTTGTGATCGAAGAACATGTTTTCAGGCTATTGGCATATAACCATGCACTAATACAGCTCCACACTAATGGTATTACTTGTGTAGTAGAATTCCAAGCGAGTATTTCACAATGATATACCAGTGATCTTTAAACAACCATAATGTTTGATAATCATTCTAGTGTTTCTTTTGGTGTGTGTGTGTGTGTGTGTGTGTGTGTTTTAAGACTGCATCGTATGCATTATTATATTTATAAGAAGACATTAGTGATTGCTGTGTAAATGCTATTAAAAAGTTTAGTAATATTTATTATGCAATGTAGATTTGTGGCTTCATACAAATGAACAGGCTGTGCTCTGCATGATATGTAGGTGATATAATCTACATCATAATGTGTCTCAGCTCTGGGAAAATGCTTCTGTATCCCTCAGATAATGTGCCATTTCAACCTGATGATCCACTGTGCCTTCTTTGTAATCCTATCAGCCTGGTATCCAGGATGCTAACATTGGGTCAGCCATGGTTCTTAAGCTCAACATTAACAATGTTATGTGCAAGAGTGTAGTGTACTGATGCATGTGAATACCAATAAACATCACTCTTCAATATTTGAGATTGGGTTTTTGTGTTTACACTTTCTGTATGTGTATGTGTGTATAGATGACCGTTTGCCCATGACCCTGTCTCAGGTGGTCCACTTTTGATGCTGACCTCTGCAGACTTGATACACCCCACTAGAGCTGCATTCTGAGACTCTGACACTTGGCCATAATGATTTGGCACTTGTCAAACAAATTAACTTTGAGGGTAAAATGTTCAAACTTGGGACCATCCCATGTAATAATAAATCAGTCACTTGAGCAGCAGCTTTACCAATAGCAGGTATCAGTAATATTAAATCTACAGTATGTGTATACTACTACACTGGTTCACTTTAGCCTCGCAGTAAGAAGGACATAAGTTCTATTCTCTGTCCAGAGTCATTTATATGTCGAGTTTACATGTTTAACCTGGCTGCTTTTAGTTATTAACTGCTTTGGTTCGCACAAGTCATACAAAGACAGGCCAATTTGAGCTTCTAAAAATAAATAATAAATCAGACCCATAGTGACTGACCAGTATAAACCTGATGTTACTAAATACTGTTTCAGGATATAAAACTGGATGTTTTAAATTTCCCCCAGGTTTGCAAAACTTTTCTGTCATTTTCTGCTCCCCTAACATAGATTGACATGCATATGCATTGTATTTTCATGCCAACATATTCCGGTGGTGTACCTAGGCAAAGTGTAAATTTATAGTCTTATTTGTTTAAATAAAATGATCCAATGAAGATCAGGTGTGAATTATATATATTTGTAATAAACTGTTGAAACAGTCACTGACGTCATGTAAACAATGGGTTGCCATCAGGTTGGCCGTGAACAAATACCAAAAGTCTGACTGGCTATTTCTGACCCTCTAACACAATTCGTTGTACTGAAATCAGTCTGAGAGAATTTTATGAAAATCTCCTCCCAAGCTAATTACTTCTCCATCTGTATGCAGGATGGCACCAGTATCTATTTCCGATAGCAAGAAAATAAATTACATGGAAAAATAGTTTATAAATATATGACACTATATCACTATATCGAAAGCAGATTAAATATTTATTCCCATATTTAATTAAATACATGATTAATTAATTTTAAATATTAAAAACATTTTTGTTCTCTCCAGCTTCCTCTCATGTAAGTCCTTTAAGTCAGTTGTCACTACCTCTAAGTCATATAACATCTGTGGTGCATTTATGCATTCTGACATAACTCCTTATGGCTGTCCACATTGCTTTACCTCGTTTTACCTTCCAATACTCATGCTGTGGTTGACCAGCTTTATTGTCTGTAATTACAACAGCTCTGCACATCACTCTTATTATTATAAATCTATGCCATAACACAGAAGGCACCAACCTTTTCAGGTATAAGATCACCTTTTAAAAACTGAACAAATCAAAGATCTACCGGCTTTAATGCAGGGACGTCTCTACGTTAGGTCGGGCCCCACCAGATGTCGCTGTGGAGCAGTACGTATTCTCTGTGACTCCATAGTGAACCATAGCCCTACACATAAACATGTACTTGGAATGGATATCTTATTCAGAATTTTACGCAGATAAATAATTAAAAATAATTAATAATTAACTTAATTGTAGTCTGACCAATAGCAAATGCTTACATGCTGCTTTAGTATTAGTTTGTGTGCTTTTTTAAATATATTGTTCATTTGATGTGTCCACCCTGGGGGTGGGTGGGGGCACATGTTGCAGAAGGGGTTCCCATTACAAGCACTATATACATAACTAATAACAGTTTTATGAAGAATCATAAATAATAATGTAAGTGCTGTGCCTGATCAGTGTTTCTTTTGAACCTGCATGTGTGGCATATTCACTAAAGACTACTTATCAAAACTTCATCAGCTTCATAACTGTCATACACTTTTATATGACATTTAACTCACACCATCATGGAACAGTTTGAACACAATACCAGTGATCTTAGTCATACTTTGCTACATATCAGAAAGCTTTTTCTGTTTAAATGTCCTTGTGCCTATGGTAAATGTTCAAACTACACAAATTGCGATGCATTTTATTTGTCTCCATATATCTGTTTCTGTTATTTTGTCCATCACCTGTATGTAATGGCCTTCATTTCCAGTCACGAGGCAAAGTTCATTTAGTGGAGAATCAATTTGGTTTTGGCTTATCACTAGCACAGGGCATTATTAACAGCAGGGGGTACAGCTTCCATGACACCTGTTAAGTCTAAGCCTCACGAGCAGTCACGTCTATCTTCTTCTTATTAAAGGACATAATTTTAGGAGATTAAAAGAAAGGGGCATGGGAAGGTGAGGACAGGGTGGAGGTGCGTGTTAGAGAGAGTCGTCTGAGGTATTAAAGAAGAAGAATTAAGTAAATGTAAGAACACCCAGATCCAGGGACCGAGAGTAACACAGGTAGAGGGATTGAAGTGAACACAGACAGACGAATTAGTGAGGCAGACATTAAAGACAGAGGGACAGGAGGTAACTGGAAGATCATAAGTAATAATACTATAGTGGTGGGAAAGTTATGTATAATTCAATGACCCAACAGGTGAGCTCCTCTCCATTCCTAAAGGCCTTTTACTTAAAGATGCCTCTGAGCGTGTCTCGTCCTCTTCGTCAGCGACGCCACACACTTCCTGCCAGCGAGTTTCGCAACCTTACACCACAGGATGCCATCAGTGTGTTTGAGATTGAGAGAGAAGGTAAGATTCATTAATGACACTGAGACAATGTAAATATTAAACTGGGAATAATAATGTAAGTTCTGTTTTTATGCTACTTGCTATGTTTTAAAAAATCAGTTCTTGACCTTCAGAAACTGCAAAATAAAATAGTATTATAAGTCATTTAGAAGCTTCTTGTTGAAAATTTGATGAATTTATATTTAAATCTAATATAGTGGATGAGCGTGTGAAAAACTTTAGAGCCAAGGTTAAAAGTTGAAACTTATTCCTAAAAATATGACATAAGGTTGTGGTTCTGTGTGGGCCAGTAAAGTGTGTCTAGACTAAATGTAATACATTTTTGGAAACTGTATTGGAAACTGTATTGGAAACTGTCATGCTAAACCCAGAATAACTTTTCTTAAACTGTTCCCTAAAACTTAAAAGCAAACTATTATCCAAAAATCCATTCGAAGGAACTAAGGAACAATCAGCCACCAAAACCTGCATATGATCATTAAATATGCATTATCTTAGCATTATTTGAGTTGGTCTATTTATTTCTTAACATATATTTATATGTCGCCTTTTTCATTACATATTCAACCGGTTTACTTATTTTAGGTAGCTAAACAAAATATATAATGGGAACAAAATGTACATTTGTCATCTTTAGCTGCCCAGTATCTGCCATTGCCTTCATTTAAAATGGACAATGATAGATAGCCATTTTCAAGGCTTACCCAATCAATGTTAAAGCGACTATCTCAAAAGGACAAAAAACAGAGCAATGGTCAACATGCCAAAAATCTCTAAATCTAAACTGATTCAGTCACAAAATATTGAAGTAAAACAATGTATATGCAAATGCTTCTAGCCAATGACAACACCTCAATAGCAAAAAAATCCTTTTAATAAGAGTCGTAATTAGACTAATGCCTTAACCACTGGTTATTATGTTTCTAAAGTAAATTAATTAATTTTAGAACAAAATTGGTTACATTTTATTTAGTAACAATCAATATTTCATGTTACAGTTCATGTGGGAATGTAACAACACCCAGTAGGTAATGTTCACACCCAATTGAAAAGTTGGTGGTGAAAACTGAAACAAGCAGTTTATGGATAAACATTTATTGGTGTGTCTAATCTAAGGTAGTTTTGTAAAGCTGCAAAGCTAAAGTCTTATAGAGCAATGTCAAATATTAATAATACATCATAAAACAAATTTAGTTTAATGTAATTGTTGACAAACCAAATGAGATAAAAATTCTTATTTTCTTGGACACATCAAGACCAAATTTTTCAAATGCACCAACTTTGCTTATCAGACATATTTACTTTGTAAGAACAAAAAACATGTGCTTCTTTAACAACAAAACATCCATTTTAATGGTGTTTTTTTTATTTCAGCTTTCATCTCAGTGTCTGGAGAGTGTCCATTAACTCTGGACGAGGTCCTGAGCTTCATAAGGCAGTGCCCTGAGCTCTCCATGGGCTGGTTTGAAGAGGGACAACTGATGGGCTTCATCATTGGATCTGGGTGGGATAAGGAAAGACTGGCACAGGTGAAACACACCAGTAAATAACAACCTTGTGTCAAGTTATGTGTATTATTCCTGACCTTCAGAAACTGCAAACTAAAATAGTATTATAAGTTATTTAGAAGGTTCTTGTAAATAGTTACTTTTATATTAAAAGCCCATATTGCTGAGTGTTTGAAAACCTATAGATCTAAGACTGGAACTTAATACTCTTTTGAATAACTTTTAAATATGGGTAAAATTTCATAGACCTCAGAAAACCTGTGTGAAGTCAATTGTAATGAATTCTAATTAAATGTATTGAATAAATTGAGATTGTTTAATAAACAGTTTATTGTATTGGGAATATTGTATTTGCTAAAACCCAAATTAGTTTTCTCGAACTGTTACCTGAAATACAGTATCTTTATTCACCAATACCCAGCATAAGATTCTTACTCCAAGCATTGCAGTTAGCATTGTGCATTTGGACAGGTATAATTTTTTCTTAAATCATTTACATTTACGGCATTTAGCAGACTCTCTTATCTAGTGCTTCTATAGTAAACATTTCTGTACTCTAGTTTAAGTAGACAATAGTTGAAAAATACAAATCAGCTGAAACCCTTTAAGAAAAAGTGTTTTTGTTGTTGTTGTTGGAAGAAATGAACAAGAGCGTTAGTTAGTACATGAGTAATTAAGTACAAGGGCTTAGTAAAGTACTGGGTTTTTAAAAGTTTTTTTTTTAAGTCAGCAAGAGACTCATAAATTCAGACAGACAAAGGAAGCTTGTTCCACCACTTGGGTTCATGTACAGAGAAAAGCCTTGGTGCTGGGTCCTCGAGTTCTGGCTAGAGGATCAAGTCGAGTAAAAATAGTGGCTTGGAAGTTGTGTGGTACAAAGCAGGGCTTAATTAGGCCTCGGAGGTACCTTGGGGATGGTCTATTTTTGTCTTTTTAAATGAGCATCAGTGAATGCGATAATCTACGAGAAGTCAGTAAAGAGAACTTGTTGATGTGTTAGTGTTTACTTTGGTCAAAAAACAAATAGGCTGATGCATTTTGAATGAACTGATGCAAGGGTTTATTAGTGAAATCTGACTTGTTAATTTTGGGAACTGGATTTTATTAGAGTATACTAGCTCTTGTGTTTTACTCCAGCACTTGGTGACTACTAGCTTTTCAGAATGTGGCAGTGAAGTTGTTTTGTGCACTTTAGCACTTCCACAGTTCTGGTGTGTAAGAATGCATGCATAGCAAGACATTTACAACCAAGTTGTTGTCATAGAAACAGCACCTGCAGGGTATTTTACAAGCTGGATTACAGATATGAAGGCTGTTCTATATATTATTAATTATATAATATAACCCTGCAAGTAAAAATGAACGAAGAGACATGTTTTTGTCTTTGACAGGAACAAAGCCAAAAGATCCGGCTTCCTTCAAAAAGCCGTAATTCCTATCATTAGTTCATTTGCCATTCTGCGCCCCCTGCAATAGGTCCATGCTCCGTTTAAGGGGTGCACCCCCCACTTTGGGAACTACTGTGATAAAACTGCGTCTAAAACTGGCCACAAATTATGCATTCATTTCTGGCATGCCCCATTACTTGCACATTTCTAAATGTGTGATTCTAAAACAAATACATCAGAAGCAACTCTGTAGGTCTGCTATTAGGTCTTATGTGTTCACTATCAAAAGATAGGATACTTAAGTTTATTCATTAATAAATGTTTCACACATTTTGCTAATATGTGGAAGCTTGATAATTGACTTGATCTCTGTGACATTTTTGTGTTTGAATAGGAGGCCCTAACGCTGCATGTGCCAGACACTGCAACTGTTCACATCCATGTGCTTTCTGTACATCAGCACTGTCGTCAGCAAGGGAAAGGCTCCATTTTGCTGTGGCGTTATCTGCAGTACCTTTGCTGCCTTCCACGTCTGCGCCGGACACTGCTTGTGTGTGAGAAGTTTTTGGTGCCCTTCTATGAAAAGGCCGGTTTCAAAGACAAAGGGCCTTCGGCTATCTCAGTGGGATCTCTCCGCTTCAGAGAGATGGAGTACACGCTGGGGGGCCTGGTTTATGCACGACGCAAGAGCAACTTCTAAGTATCTATGATCTTACTGGTTTGTTTCTGAAGTAATGGACTTCATGCTCAGAGTCTGGGCAAGAAAAGCATTCACCATTGAAACATCTTCTTTGAATTATGACCACCAGCATCTGGCAGTTTAACACATTAATGAACAGTGTTCTGAGATTATATTAATCTGCATGAAGTATTATATCTGGCACAGCAAAAATATTCAGAGGCTGGATATCTGAATGTACTGTTTTTAAAAATGATAAGACCCAGGTGGCGCTGCGGGATATTACACTGCGCGCCAGCGTTGAACTCCTTGGATCGAAACTCGCCGTTGCCACTGGAAGACACATTTCTGCAAGAGCTGGATGACCAGACTATGTGGGTGGGGTCACAAACACTGTAAGGACCATGACTGGCAGATAGAGAGGCGTTTGCGCTGAATGCATTGATGAAAAAGGGATCCCCCAGCCCCAGAAGACAAACTGACTATGCTATATTGGGGAAAATGGGAGAAAATGTAAAAATGAAAAAAGTCAATTATAAATGATTTAATATCAAATAAAATGCTAATTTAAAAAATGAGGCTTCCCTGTGGATCATGTTTTATTGATGAAATATTGCATCATGCTTCCTTTCCACTAATATTAACCCCAGCTTTGAATGAGGACTGGCACAATGTAACTTGCACAACTTGAATCTGTGAGGAAACCATTAACACTAACAGATGTACACTAGTGTAGACATTTGGGCACTCCTATAATAGACAACGGAGCAGTTACTGTAAAGAAAGCTAAATGTGATATATTGTATGTTGTGTGTATTGGTGGAACTTACCATTTTGGGAAAAATAATTGTTTCCAAATGTTTGCAAATGCCACAATTTATATTCCCTCCCATCATACATTAGATTAAGCAAATAAGCAATAATGATCCATTTACATTGACAAAGATTTACTTGAATTTGTACACAAATTGAAATTTAATTAAAATTGAAAACAAATGTCAACAAAGTTTTCTTTGTATTAATTAGCTTTAAATTAAACAAATTTACAATCCAAAAATGAATCATGCTCAATTTGGCTGGAAAACCCTGAACAGGGAAACAGGGCCTATAGCACCAGTGACAACAACCAAGCGAGGTGTACAGCAACCTCTGCTGTGTAAAAAGAATATCTATATATTTTCCGACCAGTATGTAATTAACTATCTTTTGGAACATCATTACATCTCTACTTCAATTACATTTACATTTTCAGCATTTAGCAGATACTTTCATTTAAAGCAAGCAATTGAGGGTTAAGGACCTTGCTCAAGGGCCCAACAGTGGTAACATGACAGTGGTAGGATTGGAAAAGACAACCTTCTGATTACTGGTTACTTAATCACTAGGCTTGATCGAGAAGATTGAGAAGCTACATGTTTTCACATTAACAAAGTTTACATTTTACCCAATCTCAATAAAACATTGCCTTCTAAATTACATCAACACATATTTAAATAAAGGTGTTTTTTATGAGCGCTCAAACAGTTTTTGTTGGAATGAGTGAGGGCGGGATGATAGTAATTGGTGTCTGAGAGAGCTTATAGTCTTATAGATTTAGCACTATCTGATTTTCCCCTTTTAGGATATTCAAAGGACAAAATGGCAAAGGAAGGTGACTATGTAAAAAGTGATTTGGTTTTGAAATTCTTACTAAATAGTTTAAAAAAGCGGAGAAACATTTTCAGAAATCCTCGTACTGGCAGTGTACAACTGCATGTTCATCTGATCAGAACGCAAGCACATGCACTTATTACATTAAACAGACAAACAGCCATTTGAAGTGCAGATTTTTAATGCTGTATTCTGTAACAAGTGAATGAATGGGTAGCTAAAACACTACCTTTACTATTTTATCATTACTCCATTTGAAGCAGTACACAAATAAAAGAATAACATTTGAGTGTTTGACAAGTAACCAAAATATGGCAGCATTTATCAAGGCACCGATGGTACAGATTGTTCTCTTCTATGTCCCTGGAATTCTATAATGATCTGAAGAATGCTAAAACCTGCCTACATTTGTGGCATGCTAAAATATGAAAAGTATAAAATGATATGTTGTTTTTTAAATTTTCAGTTTGTTGTACCAGTGCTTTCTCTCCCACAGCATTGACAGAAACTATACTATGTGTGAGAGATAATTTGGGGCAGACGATAGAGAAAATAAATTGGGGGGGGGGAGAACATATAAAAAACAAAATGAAAAGACTCTACGTTCATCATATCAGTCAAACCTGGTGAAATAACACAGGCACCATAGAAATTCACACAGGCACAGCCTCAGGGGAACGTGACATTGTTTAAAACTAATTAATATCCCTTCTATTTTTCAAAACACTGTTCCATCGTCTTGTAGCTCCATCAGTGCAGGTGGGCGTTTAGGTCGTACTTCTCACAAAACTTGTCCGTGAGGGGAATGCAGGTGAGCAGCTCACACCACTCACACTTGATGGGGTAGACATAGAAGAGCACCACAAAGCCAGAGAAGATGCCGAAGAAGACTGCGAGTGAGACCAGGATCTGACAGCGCTTGCGATACATGTCCATGCGGCCGAAGCTTATATACGGTAGGAAGGCAAATGAAAGGAAGAAGCCTGAAACAAAGCCGCAAATGTGGGCGAAGTTGTCAATCCAGGGAAGTAGCCCAAAAGCAAAGAGGAACAGGACCACACATAGCAGCTTAGCAAATGCCCGCCATGGCTGAGCCAGTATCTGCCAGCTCTGAAAGAGCTCCACGAATAGGCATGCCAGGATGCCAAATTGAGAACCAGCAGGACCCACCTGGGCAGAGACAGCGAGAAAAAACTGGGTCAGAAAATACAAAACATTCAGCAAGACACACAGTGTACCTATAAATATC
>JAYDZG010000015.1:9633785-9651942 GCA_034509265.1 Microcambeva bendego | reverse complement strand
ACAAAATTGATTTTCTTTCTAAAATTAGAGCGTGCGGCTTATACTCAGGTGCGGTTTATAGGCCGGAATTTACGGTAATTAGTTCTTTATATAATTAGCTGTATTACATAGCACTATTTGTAAAATTATTACATATGAATTGTCTTAAGATATGATAACAGAATAATAAAACTTAAATAAAAGTTTTCACCTCTCTCTCTCTCATTTGTGCTTGAATATGGTACTTCATTATATGTAACACTACAGCCTAGGTCATGGCTCTATATGTTATGACAAATTTAATGAAATGATTGACTATTAGTTAAAAAAACATTTATCAATGCAATAAATTTAATTCCATGTGGGGCAATTCTTGAATCAACCATTTTGAGTCTGGCCTCTGAGTCCTCAGAACATGCCATGCTACAGATATCTACTTATAAGAGCTCAGGAGTTACTTCAAAATCATTTAAAATCATTTAATAATCAAGGCAGGTGCCGAAATCAACAGTCTGCCATGGTATGTGTTGCATTCATGCCCATGGCTTTTGTATTTGTTAGGGTACCAATTGTGCAGAGGAAAAAACTGCGATTTTAGAAATACAGATAAAGAGAAAGACATTCAGAAATATTCCTCAATCAAGGCAAGTTGAAGTCCACAGTGATTTCAGTAAAAAAAAAAAATGAAAGGCCTCATTTTACCTATCCTACAATGGAGTGGTTTTGTAGACACAAAGTGTGTGTTTTTGAAGTGGTTTATTTTTTACAAATGCAATTAAATAATCAGAAAAACACTGATAATGCTTTGAACTAGGAAGTGTAGTATTCGCGTATTACATGCATGAACATGTTCACAAACATGAAGCTACCTTCACACTGGTCACGTCAATCCCAAGAATACCTGATCAGGGTTCTGGAGAGGGACTGGTGTCTCCTGAAACTACGGCGTGCAGCGCGCTGACCCTTAATAGGCACTGTGTTTATCCGCTCAAAGTGGACCCTCCTGCTGCTGCTCACAGGACGCAGGGGAGTAGGGAAGTTCAGGCAAAAGAGACAAAAGGTAGGGCAGATACAAAAAGAGAAGAAGGAAAGGGGTGTAAGAACAGCTAGAAAAGAGCAAAAGAGCCAGATATGTTAAAAGTGAGGAAGAGTTAGCACTTCCAGGGTGAGACAGTCTGGTTACTGTTAATATGGGGAAAGAAAGTTAGAATAGAATAGACACATGTCTACATTCATAAAATACCACCAGGTGCATATACACACTCAAGGAAAAGGGGAAATAATAACCAAATTAACAGGGGGGCAGAAGTCCAATCTTTAATTGTGGCCAGGAGTCCAACAGAGCATAATTAGGAGTTATTCTTATCTCTTCTATTAGTTAAATAAGCTACTTATGTACAGCATAACAGGCTGTTAATTAAGGTCTGATAGCTCAATAAAAATGATTATGCGTATTTCTCAACTGGAAGTAATATGATTAGGCAAATCAATCCATTCTAAAACTAAAATCATCTGATTAAACTAAGGCTACTAACTTCTTAAATATTATGTTAATTGACACCTTGTGGACATCATGGGTGTCTTCCTAGGACATTCCAGCCAGCAACAGGTACAAACTGGTTTTGAAGATTCCATGAGCCTCCCGGGCAAACCACCTGCTTTTCTCGAACAGAAAAATCATGCCCCTCTGAATTGCAATTTATGGCCAGCAAAGGTGGCATACAAGCAAAGATGGTTGTGTTGTGTTCCAAGATGTCTATTAACTGACAGTAACTTATGATTCACTGAGTATAAACTCCAGATGAAAACATTTCTATTTATTATGTTTCTTCCTCAAAGAATTGCTGGCTCCATATGGGATTGTTTAAGTGTATTGTTTACACTTCATTAGATTTACAATGAATCATCCTAACGATTGCAAATGTTACAAAAATGAGGCAGCATAGCAGCCTAAACATTATGCTTCTTCCATCATGCCTTATAGAATTATTAGCTTTTTTGTTTAGTTATTTATGTTTAGTATTAATGTGTTTATAAGATCGGTCTTAGGGATGAAGATTTCATAGTGATTCTAAAGGCTAAACAAGCTATTTTGTAGTCTGAAGGAATTGGAAACTAATTAGAGGAAAATAAAGTAAAAACAGATTCATGCATTCACATCCATTACGTTTACTCTTCTCAAACACACTCAAACATCAACACATAGAAAAATGACAGCACTTCACATAACCCATAAAAATAACTACAGATGTGCTGTTGAAAACCTGTTGTGTAATATTTGGATATTTACTCCATGTATAATAAAGTGATGTCAGGACATGCAAAATCCCCCGCCAACTGTCTATTTTCATGCTTTGCACCAGCATTGTTAAAATAGCAATGGTGCTTATGGACAAATATATTTACGCCGATTGGCGTGGTGGTCTCGAAACGAGGTGTGTTCAGGTAAATTTCTGGCGTATTGGCATCTCACAACAGAAAACACAGGTGCACCACTGACTGAAAAAAACCTAGACAGACGCCAACGGTCAGTCATTTATTGCTATCTTGACAGGGAATTGCACGTACACCCCCGCTTGTTACACATGGACACGCAGCAGTGCACACACCTATTATTGTACATCATTCTGTTAGGGGACAATGGCTATCCATTAAAGACCTGTCTGATTTCATCTTATATCATGCCAACAACAGAGCATGTAAGCACTGTAGGTTTGGTTATCTGAAAATGCATTTCGTATTGTATGTGGGCATGTTGAGGTGCTCACTTTGGAATAATTTGATCACTGCCACTGTCTGTTTAATGTGTTTGATGCGTTTGTCTTTTTTTTTTTTAGAATTCTTTAACAATTCAATTTGACTAATTTGTCCATCAGTGGAATAAATTAAATACATTAAAATTACAATAAATCTTTGGTGGATTCCTGCTGTTCCCGTTAAGGACAGGTGAACGAGAGGGTCAGATTTATCCGCTGAGAAGCGCTGGACACATCCAGGTAGCTGCGCTGCTTTAATAGCAATCCGCCAAAGTCAGACCACACCTGGCTCTTAAACGGAATGACAAGTGACAAGGTGATTGATTTATTGCATGTTGTCCCCTTAACACACCCACGAATAATTATGAAACTTAGTACATTTTTGTGCATTTTGAGCTGTGCAAGGAATACTTTTGCTGTCGTTACGATAGCAAAGACACACTAACACGCCCTAAATCAAGTTATGCAGTGTGCAATTGACGGCTTGTCTACAGATCGCTAAAATAGGGTCTTTACTTTGCAATTTATACCTTAGATTGCTAATTTGAAAAAGATTAATTGCATTCACATATTAATTGGTCCATAAAAAATATCCATTACTTCGTTTATTCATTCATTCATCCATTCAGCCATTTATTTATTAATTTGTTTGTTTATTCATTCATTCATTCATTCATTAGTTTGTTTATTCATTCATTCATCTATTTATTTATTCATACATTTGTTCATTCCTTCCTTTATTAGTTTGTTTATTCATTCATTCAGGCATTCATTCATTCATTAGTTTGTTTATTCATTCATTCAGCCATTAATTTCATTAGATTCTTTTACTCATCAATCCATTCATTTGTTGCCTGTTTTACCACCACTATATCGAATTGAAGGTTGCTCCAGTCCACACACACTGCAACACTTTTTGGCTGTCATGAATAAAACACCTTGGACAAATGAGCTGCCCCAGATTCAGTGTGATTGCCCTTTGTACCGGAGTGAACCATACTTTGGACCTATGTTGGCTTCACCCTGTGCTAATTGGTGAACTAGGATGTTCATTGCCACCCTTTCTTGTTTTGGGTTTTCCATGCATGTTAGAACATATATTAGCATCAATGATATAAAATGTTCAAACGAATCAGAAATAAATAATATACCTAAAATAAACATTACACAGGTGGAGATGCAAACTCTTACCTCTTGATGGTCTGTGTAATGGAGGTCTGGTGCTGTAGTGGAGGTCGTCGAGGGTCAAAGAGTTCCCGATGTGGGGATGACAGATGCGAGGGTTCAACAGGCATGCTAACACTACGAAGAAACCCCTGCCTTTTCACTGGCTATTACAGTGACAACAAGAGACAAAAAAGTGAGAATCCATAAAAAATGTTTGTTACAAATAACTTTTAACATGTATGAAGAGTTTATTTTTAACATGTCACAAGAGTTTAGCATGGTTGCTGTTTGGGCAATTTAAAGCTGTTCAGAGTATTACCTTAACAAGAGGGATCACCTCTGGGACTAATTAAAAATAATTACGATGGTTGTATTTGAATTTGCAGAGGCTACTGTCATTATATGAGTGTTATAAGACAGGGTTATAAAAAGTATCAGGAAATTAAAACAAACATAAAGAGAAGCTTGTTAATGATGAGGCCACCAGACCGGAGATAGAGAGCAAGGCCAAAATTTGGATGGATGCATTGAGGGAGGACTTACTTGTTGTTGGGTAAATAGTGGACAATGTTCAGGAAAGGGTAAAATGGAGATTAGTCATTAGTAATTAGTAAATGAAGAAGAAAAAGGCCCAATGAATGTGGGCATCAGACCACAAGATTGTTGTTGGACATCCCATTCCAAAACCATGGACATTCATTTACCACAGTTTGTGAATATAACAGCATGCACTTACTACTAATGTTTTCGCTAGAGCTACAAAAGAGCATCAGACACTGACGCTGTTCTGACACAGCTCATTGTGTCTATTTGATGCCCACCCCGACCAGTGGTGGGATGCTTTTTAAACTGCTTTTGGAATTTGTGCGGAAAAACACTTTATTTAACTGAAAATTGTATCTGCTAAAAATGTTCTACCTTTTAAAAAATTTACAAAAATGATTTTAATAAAAATTGGGAATTTGGCAATATGCAATAAAAAGTATTGGTGAAGTGTTCAAAGCCCTAAATCTTTATTTAACTGATTATGAACAAATAAATCATTTATTGAAGAAATGGTTGACCTTCTTGATTTGTTTCTTGTAAAACGTAAACAAATTTAGAATTGGATGCCTGCAACATCATGCAAGAATTGTCAGATAAAAAACATTTCTCTGTGCAAGATTATCTTGTTTTATCTCGTGAAAATTCAGAACCAATGGCAATCCATTCAGACAAGTATTAGTGGAAAGCCAACATTTATTTATTGATTTGATAGTGCATCCATGTCCATAGCAGAATGACTTATGTGTCACATATGTGTGAAGGTGGATTTTATCTATCGGGGTGACATAGTCCAAAGTTGTTGTACACCAGGCCTCATTCTGCATGTTCTAAAGCAGAATGTATGTGTTTGCCTGGCCGTCATGGAGTCCAGCTCTTGTTCCTATTAAAATGTATGGTGCATTATGAAAATTAATATCTGAGAATTGGGACCAAAGTTTGCAAAAACTCATATGATCCCAATTTTTTTCTGAGTAAGAAAGCGAAAGAACAAGAGAAAGAGAGAGAGAGAGAGAGAGAGAGAGAGAGAGAGAGAGAGAGAGAGATATCTCTCTAAAAAAGAGAAGTATTCATGCCTGGACAAAGGTAGGTGGTTCATCTAGAGACATCTGGGCAGAAGGAATGGTCAGTTTGAGCCATGGTGGCTTCTTTCTCTGCAGGCTGCTAGTGCTGTCTCGCCTGGGCTCAGCCATGCTGCCTGCCTCTCGACAGGCCTGCCAGCTAAACAATAAGTGGAGCAGAGAGAAGAAACACAAAGAGAGAACATGAGCACCGCATGTGTATTCACATCAGTCAGTGTTCACTTATCATTCAATCATCATTCACATCAATGTTCCATTTTTAAAAAGACAAGTTTTTAACCTTTTTCTGTGGTTAAAATGACCCAGACTTGACAGGATTTTATGATAACTTAATATTTCATCAGTTAATCAGATAAAATAAATACATTTGAATACCTTAGCCAAATTCAATGGTCAATTCTTAGACCATTAGTGTTAGTAGCATGTTATATTTAAAATATTTAATAAGATAAAGTACTAGTAGTGTGAAATAAAGGCTTGAATACATTTTAAAAGTCATTGTGGTATTTTTTTTTAAAGATGGACTACTTAAACCACGTGTTAGAATATGATCCACTCCACAAGATGGCACTCTAAATCACATCACCATGAACGTCTGTTCTTTCGGAGTCAGATGATACGTTAACAGCCTAATTCAAAGTTGTTCTTTTCCTTCTGCGTCATACTGTGCAACCTTCAAAGGATGCTGTCACTATATTTGTCTTACTCTGATTTCTTTACTACTATTAGAGCTTGTAACAGCATGATGTAGGCCCATTTTCGTGTAGGAGCTGCTGTCTACACAAATACCAAATTATGGACAGCCAGAATGTTTGAGAGAACTGGATGTGTGGCAAATCTGTGATTGGACTCCAATTAAACTTCATGCGAAAATTTCAACTGTTCCTCATTTCTCCAGTACATTTTTGTTCCTGAATTGTTTACATACACAAACATTATGTGTGTGTGTTTTATAATCATGCATTACGACAAAACCTGTTCTTCTAGATTTTCTGTAAAAAGAAATTTAAGTGTAAATCCCAGTTTGAAAATGCACCCTGTAGTGCTCAACACAACAATGGATATTGTGTTCTTACCTTTCGGTTCCTTTCCTGATAACAATGGATATGTATCATATGTGATCGGGTGCTAGTAACACTCCTGAGTACCAATAATTTAGTTAATGGTTTGACACAAATTTGAGCACCTTAGTGCTAGTTCCAAGCCCATATATAATAGGGGGTTGCATATAGAAAGGGCATGGAAACTGCCAAATCAAATGTGTAGAAGAAATCATGTTTATATGTCTTGGCGTGTAACAAAACAATTAATATTCCCTCTTTTTGCTTGTTTTATTATGCTGAAATTGGTTCCACACCCCCAATTTCTAACTTTCTACTTAAACCTTGCTTGCCTCACAAATACAGTGAACCATTCTGTGGAACTGGAAACTTTATCTAGGATATTATAATGTGCAAGATGCAAACAACTCAAACACATTTCCTGCATAGGACAGTTGTAGCATGCAAATTTGAATCGGGATGTTCGGCACTTATTGGTAGTGAATATTCAAAGCCTCTTTTCCCCCAAACCAGTGCAAAACAAAAAAAAATAACACTTCAAATAAATACCTTAAATACAAAATACAAAAGGTATAAAATTTAACAAAATAGCATACGTCATGCCATTAAAATATCTGCACAGCTTTTAAAAGAACATCTTAAATACAAAAACACTACATGTCGTATGCCCTTGCTAAGAGTTACTGGCCTCTTCTCAGCTAGACAGACTGCTCTAGTAATGTTAGACATAATTGAAACTTTAAATTCAACCAGACAGGGAAGTCACAAGTGTCCCATTAACTTCCAACATAAAGAACACGGGTCATCAAAACGTGTAATATATTTTTACAAAATCCCACATAACAGTGCAGCACACTTTAAGTAAAAATATAAACCTTATATTTAACAAGAATTGTAATATCAGTTCAGTTCATTGTCTTTAATCCCTTCGTCCTTATTAGGGATGGGGTGGGGTGCTGGAGCCTGCCCCAGCTCTTCAACAGGCGCAAGGCACATAGTAACACCCTGGATGGGGTGTCAGTCCATTGCAGGTACCTACAGGACAATTCAGTGTCTCCAATTAACCTGGTAGCATGTCTTTGGACTGTGGGAGGAAACCAGAATACCCGGAAGAAACTCACGTGGACACAAGGAGAACATGCAAACCCTGCACAGAAAGGACCTAAATTGCCCCACCTGGGGATCGAACCTAGGAGCTTCTTGCTGTGAGGTGACAGTGCTACCCACTAAGCCACCGTGCCACCCAGAATTTTAATATGTTTTACATAATAGCACATATAGTGCCACAAAGCACACTTTAACAGACCATATTTTTACAAATTAAATGCTATTTACAACAGATGACATACAAAGAAACAGCAACCAATGAGCACAGCAACCAACAGACACACAGATTAAATGCAGAGAAACTGACAAAACATCACTAAGTTCCCATGTTGCAAACAGGCTTATACATAATGAATGAATGAGATCCAGATGTGTTCCTTAATATGCTAATGACGCAGACTTTCACTGTGCTGTTTGAGTGGTTGCACATGATCACCCGGTGTATCATGGGAAATGTGTAATCGGCATTAACAGCAGTCAGTGTTAGAGGCAGGATGTTTGAAAGTAGCTAATCCGAGGAAGCTAATTCGTTTCTCCTTGCTGTTCATTGGCTGCTAACCTGTGGTGAATCTCCGAAGGTTTTGGGGGCATATTCAGGGTTTTATCTATAAAATAAAATAAAAAATGAGGGTGCTCTTAAAATGTAACCCCTGTTAAAGTTGGGGGTTTATTTTACTCCTTTGTGCCTACAGGGGTTACCCCTGGGTGATTGCTCCAATAAGTCCAAAGGCATGTACTTAGTTCAACTGAAGGTACTAAAATCAGCCCCACTAGAAAAAAAGTGTGTGAAGAATGGGTGTGTGTTTTGATGAACTAGTGACCTGTCCAGCTGAATCAGACCCTTCATGACCAGAATAAAGCTTGGGTAACTTTAATGAATTATTTCATGAAAAAATAGCAGGAAAGGGGCAAGCTTTAAAAAAGCAACAATCTCTGTTCTGTGTTCAACTACAAACCACATCTGGTTTAACTTACTTTAAACACTACATGACTAACACTACACACTTATTTAGCACTATTGATATTTGAAAGGTAAAAGCAAGGAAAATCACAAAACCTAAAATCCCACAATGCCATGTTTGTTGCAAACAAATATAATTCCAGGGAATACATTCATAAGAAAAGCTGGACATATTAACTGGGTGAGCAAAAATGCTTCTTAAGCTTTACATGCTAATACAGTTAAAGTTAAAGCTCAGACAAATAAACACACCAGACCATTGTTGGATCAAATTCCAAAACCATGGACATTATTATGTAGCCACAACTTTTCTGAAAAAAAAAGAGATTTTAAACTACACCAAAGAAAACTTGTGACCTAAGGTCAGTCAAACTATGTCTTTTTGGTCCTTTTTGTGTGCTGTTTGCTGAAACAGAAACAAGGTGGCAGCATTTAATTTGTGTAATATGAACAAATTTCTACATATGTTACAGGTAGGTGTGACCGACTCAACTGAACTCAAAAATTCAAATAGGTTTTACATACTAGTTTTCAACTTAATTCTCAGGAATCGCTTTTCAAAAATCACAGATTTCACAGATTTTTAAAGAAAATTGCCACATTTCCCAGAAGTCATCCAATAAGACTAATAAATTAAATATATAATAAATTAATATATAATAATAAATTATTATATATTTAATAAATTAAATATATAATAATATTATATATTAGTTCTGAAAAAGACATAAACCCAGTTTGTGCAAAACATTAAAACAAAAAGGAAGAGTTGCCTTGTGTTGATGACAATAGTGTTGATGTGGTCAATAGTTCAAGCCATGAGAATCTGCTGGTTGGGCAGACAAGAATGCAGACTGATAATATCATTGGCCTTGCTGTGATGACTGTGTAGGATTACTGAGGCAGTCATAAGCAAAGCATGAAAAGACTGTAGCGATAAGGATTTTCAGTGTCTGCCAAGTGTTAAACCAAATGGCTAAAAGCCTCTTCCATAATATTTTGTATGCCAATAAAGAAAAAGAAAAGAAAAAAGGTGGTGGTACGCTTGTCTGATGTAAAGAACAAAAGTCATTACTTGTTCCAAGTCTACTTTGCTCTTTGAAATTAAAACAGGCCAATTGCACCATTTGTCTACATCAGCCTTTCTCCTGATTATGTCTGATTGTGCACCTCATTAAATTAAGTAAGGTGGGGCACAGCTTCGAGATAGCAGTCTGAGATCTGAGCATTGCCTTTTGGGAAGGAGGCCAAACTGCCTTTCACAGCTGTGTCATTTGATCCCTGTCCCTACAGGGGAGGTTTCACTTTCCCTGTTAATATTCTATCACTACGCATGCCATCTTACCTGAACTGATTTATAGGCTTGTGGTTTGCCAGAGCATGGGCTCGTGGACTTCATCTTGCTATGACAAAACATGTATTGCTAACAAAGTAGGACACAGTGTGATAAAAGCTGGCAGAATTCAGCGCTAACTTTTTTCCAGTATACTATTTCCTTCCGGGCGGCATGGTGGCTTAGTGGGTAGCACTGTCACCTCACAACGAGAAGGTCCTGGGTTCGATCCCCGGGTGGGGCGATCTAGGTTTCCTGGGTTTTTACTTTGACTGTATCATCTTGTTGGTGAACAACATAGGCCTTACACAGCAATCAGTAATCAATGACTCAGTGTACAGAGAGCATCCAGATATTTCCTGTAGTAAAGTAATGGAGCCTGGTTTAACATTTGTAGCAAGCTAGAAAGCATGTTTTTTACATACTGTATTTTAGCAGATACAACACCTTAGTAACATTTGATTAAGCCATTAAAAGTTCAATCCCTTGCATAACAGGCTTGTTGGCAGCTAAGTCTTTCTGAAATATTTTGGCAGTATCCCAGACCACAACATACTACACATTATGTAATGATACAATTGGTTTCATTCTAATAATTATTTAAAATATTAGTCTGTGGTTTGGAATGTGGCCGGTTTTAATCACCAGTGGTAGTGTGACATCAGTTTTAAGAACATAGTGGACTGAGCTTGTTTCCACCACACCCTAAAGCCACTATTTGCTCACACTAATTCCCACTTGTATATTCTCATTACAATAATTGCATCTAGTTGTGTAAAACTTGATGAATGTAAAACTTGGTGATATAATATGTATTTTTTTTGTCTTACTGTTCCAAGCTTCTACATATCTATCCCAACATCATCAATTTGGGCAAAAACTGCTGCAATTTTGAGAGACCATTTCTAAGCAGCTGGTGAATCCCAAAGGAAGGCAGTTTGAAACACCAGCCCAAAACAGTTAAAGCATAAATCCTTCTTCTTTGCAGTTAAATTGTTATTTTTCAAAGTTGTAGAATCCCTTGTAGTCAAATGTCAAGGGCACTTTGCTGCGTTCAGAAGACGATAACCTTGAATAGCTCAGACAGCCTTGTAAAAGAATAGGAAGAATGATTTATTCGCATGATACACATACATGGTGTCTGGTTTTTGCCTGTTTTTAGTTGAGATTTATGCTTGAACACTAAAAAATTGAGCCTGTTAACCATAGATCTAGAAGTACAGGGGTAAATGTTACTAATACATTTTCTATAATAATTTTAACATTCCATCAATTGATTAGCCTAGGTGGGATTTGAATTGGAGCTACTTTCAATATTACCATCTTTGTAAAATGTAAAACATTCCCACTTTGATATTATTAATATTGTAATAAAATTTCCAACACAATGTTATGTGAATGTTACTTTTACTATTATAAAAACAAATTCATTAGCTGTCATTATGTGGAACACACTTGTTTATGGCAATGCACTAAAATAATAAACTGATGGGATGGTATTAAAAAAATGCAAGGTATTAAAATCTGGTCTCCAATATAAATATAACAAAGTTTTACCCATGATGTGATTCAGTCAAGACACTGAGTTCACAATAAATTTTTTCCCGATTTTTTGAACAAAATGAAACTGATCACAAATTGTGAATGTGTCGAATCATTTTACATCTCAACCGGTTTTTAACAAAAAAAATCTTTAGAACCCTTGGTCAGGATTTTCACCAGGAGACAAGCAATGGATATTCTGGACAGGGTGGCAATCCATAGCAGGGCTTTAACATCCACTCATCTACTGACAGTATTCAGCAATATTAATTTAACTTTATTAATTAACAATATTACTAATGCCACTTTTTTAATATAAAACAGTAATCAACCTATATACTGTAGTTTGTAAAAAAAACTCTTGTCAAAAACTAATACCCATGTCAGTAATGTCAGGTTTCTTTCCAGTTCTCTTTATAATTTTATACACATGTACACAGGTACTTGTCTAGTAATCAGACTGCCCGTTCAAGCCCCACAAATATCAAGTTCCCTTTGCTGGACCCATGGGCAAGGACCTTAACCTTCAACTATAATAACTGGATTCAGTCATACCTGTGAATCACTTAGGATAAAATGATCTGCTAAATTTCACAAATGTAAATATCTGCTTGATTTTTCATTGGCTCTGCAGTTTCCCAGTAGATTTATACTGATGCATAATATATTTCTAGTAAAGATTCTTTGTTTGATATTTAGATTTTATATCTGAATTTCTGCTTTTAGTGAAAATATTGAATGCTGGTGACTGGAAACAAATTTATTTAAACTTTTCACCAAAAGCATTTTTCCACCTGACTTTTTGCCTGGTTAAACAGTTAATCATTAACATCTCTAACCAAATGTTTAAAGAGACATCTCAGATATCTTGAAAGTTGGCAGACATATGTCCACACCTAAAAATATGTCTATGTTCAATGGCAGTTCAAATATAAAACCATTTCTTTAATGTAGTCAGATTAATAATAACTTTAGCTAAATTCAGCCAGACTGTAGGTACAGGATCTACCTGCTTCAACTGACATTTGCAGGTCAGCATGTTTATAAAACCGCATAGCCAGCCTGGTAAGCCATAAATATAGATAATACACTGATGAATGGCCATTAGTCATGATTGGGTGCTTATGCTTGGGCAGGTGAGGCCAGCAGTAGAAAGCCAAAATAAAACCTATGTTTAGTGTGTCTGTGTTAGAAGTGGGAAAAGGAAGAAGAAGGTAGATCTGTTTAACTCTCCCCATTGTGCACATTTCAACGAGCCTTGTGCTTCCTTCTCTTATCTTAATGCAGTGAAGATAGACGCTCCCCACTGAGTGTGTCTAATGGAAACTTCCTGTCAGGCATTTTCCATCTTTTAGTATTTATTTATAGCACACTTCTACTGGAGTGTGACATTTTTTGACAGGGTGTAACTAAAATGGCAAACATATGTTCAACAGGTAAATTATGCAATTCTTAAATCACTTAGGTGCAAAGAGCCTTATATTTCATCTACTCATTCTTTTTAAGTCGGCACAGTGTTGTGAACAAGAGGTAATCATCAATGAGGCTCTACAAAGATATTGTCACCCATTTGTATGCAAATAATGTAAGGCGTCACACCATGGATATTATGCCATTTGATTACACTCACAATATTATCACCTACCAGCATGTTTTGAGGTATGTAAGCCATTCTGAATTTCAATTTCTAATGCAACAAACTACATGGAGGTAAAGATTGCATCTTTCCTAGAGCTTCCTAGAACTATGTAAAACCAACATTTCCATCTGAAGCCATTAACTAGCATCATGTAAATGAATAATGTTACCGTATATTACTCATTGGTAGCCAACATATGTGTTTTAATGTTCAAGTCTCAAGTCACAAGAAAGTGTGCAGTAAAAGTAATTGAGAATGATAATTGAATATTTTGAACATGTCAGTAATACGTGCAGTAATAATACAGTGCAGTAATAAGTGATAGTTGCCTCCAGTGACTCATTAATAAATGACCATTCATGGAACAGATAGAATATTTGGTCAATTGTAACAAACTATCAAAACCAGTCAAGTGAAAATACACCAGAAAATGAATAAAGTATAAATAGTATGACATATGATAGTATAATAGAAATATGTAGATGTCAAGCATTGATGTATGTCATATAGATTATCTTGTATTTACAGTACTTCTAGCAGTATTGTGCAAATAAACAAAATGACATAGTAATATGGTCAGACCAATGTAGTGTTCAGTGAACATATCCTGCACTTCATTCATGAAACAGTATTGTTTAGCACAGTGCAGAAGAGTTGTACATTGTGATTGGTGTTGGTATGAATGATCTCCGGTACCGTTCCTTATTACAGCGGAGATGTATGAATCTGTATCTAAAGGAGCTCTGCTGTCTGATCAGCAGGTCATGTAGAGGGTGTGATGTGTTGTCCAGAATAGCAGTGAGTTTGTTGAGTGTTTGTTTATCCAATTAGATTTGTCATGGTAGGTAATTATTGGTGCCACAGAGCATCAGCGACCAAGGTTTGATCCCTTCCTCTACTTTTGTTGCGTAAGTGCTATACTCCACATATAGTAATTGCTGTATGTGCTATACTCCATCCATAGTAATTGCTGTATGTGCTATGCTCCATCCATAGTAATTGTTGTATGTGCTAAACTCCATCCATAGTAATTGCTGTGTGTGCTATACTCCATCCATAGTAATTGCTGTGTGTGCTATACTCCACATATAGTCATCGCTGTGTGTGATATACTCCACCCATAGTAATTGCTGTGTGTGCAATACTCCACATATAGCAATTGCAGTGTGTGCTACACTCCACCCAAAGTTATTGCTGTGTGTGCTCTACTCCACCTATATTCATATTCATACATTCTTTGTGTGTGCTATATGCCACCTACATTAATTGCTGTGTGAGTGTTTGTGCTATACTCCAGCCTAAGTCCTAGCTGTGAGTATGTATTGCAGTTCGAAAGTGATTTTTCTTAACTGAAATGGACAGTGTTTCATGAGTTGCATGTGCTGTTAAGTGTGTAAGATGTGTAAGTCATGTGACTTTGTCCAAGTGCATTACTGTGGCTGACAGACCTCACAGACAAAGCCGCAAGGGACAAAGGGGGAGGAAGTGAGTTCTTGAGTCTAGCAAAAGAGGGACAGACTGCCATATCAGGCTGTGTGTGTATATATAGTCCTGGACATTTCCTTCCTAAACACTGCACATCCTGCTGGTGTCTTAATGTCTAATTTCACTATAATTCTTCATTTGTCCCATAGTTATATTCACAGTGCCATGTTTCCCAGGTCTCAAGAACCACCAGTGTACAACACAGGTAGCAGCTGGGTGCCCTAGTCAACCATTTGCTAGTCCACCACCTATAGACCGATTCGAATCACATGGTCTGGCCAGGTGCTCAAAATTCGGTCGCTCAGGTGGCACAAACACTAGCACACCAGAGCTCACCTAAAGTCGTTGCTCGAATCTCAGCTCTGCTACCATCAAGCAAGGTGCCTACATGAAAGACAATTGGCTTGTTGTTTATTCAAGGAGGGCTCAGGATGTTTCCTCTTAACTGATGCAATTATGTTCTCTGTGCACAGAGACATGGGGTAATGTGCTGATCAAGGTGTGGCTCTTCGTACACAAAACTGATCCAAGTATGAAGGGGGGAAATGATAGCCTGATCATCCATCTTCTTCAATGTCATCAAATGTCTTTTGTATTTATTCACTTTTCATGCTTACATGCTATCTCAGAATAAATGGGCAAAAGGCAGTAACACACCATAGACAGAACACCAATTCCGTATGTCTATATATAGATATGTGAGCTGACCTTGTGATTGCACTGCTGGGAAACCCTGGATTTTATTAGCAAGAGTCAGATTGTCAACCTAGACAACCCAGTTTGACAAAAAATACACATGCATCCGCCCACCACAGCAGACCCTGTGATCAAGTCTCTAGTGGGTGGAAGTCATGAGTCTGGAGAAGCTCATGTCACTGCTTGTGTTTGCTTAGCACTGTAGCTTGTCTTGGCATGGCAGAGTAAACATTCAACAAAGTGGGTACCTTCAGACTTGAAAATGTGCCAAAATATTGCAGCAAACCAGATAGTTTAGCAGACAGCTGTGGGCCGTGGTTTTTCTTACTATCTGTGACAATGGCATGCATTTAGATACGCCCCATGGAACTTTGATTTCCCTTTTTCATTTAACTTCTATTGTGACAGCATCTCAGTAAGCAATGGAAAGTAATGCATAACAATAATGTATAACTGTTAAAAATAGAACTATAAAAACCAGCAGTTAAAACATTCCATGCAAGTGTAAAATATTACACCCAGGTAATTTGCGGCCCTTTGGTTGTCCCCAACCGGTCCACATGAGGTTACTGGTAATTAGAAACCAGATGTAAATAAGAGTACATCATGCATGCAATACAATGGCTTTGTTTTTAATTTGAAGGGACTGTTAAGTTTTTCAATTTATGGTCATGCATGTGAGTATATCCAGCTTCACTGCAATGTTTTAACAGAACTGCCAGTGTGAAACATGGATGTTTCAAGTATTTATTTACTGAAGGAAGATGTAAAAACATTTGTTTGGTTTGTGTAGAAAAGATCAATGTGTTTAAGGATTACAATTTCAATAGCCATAACTGTACTAAACACACAGGGAAATACAATAACTTGAATGATGCAGTCACACTCATCTGTAACATTTCAAGCTAAACAACTGCAAAGGCAACAAGCTGTACACATCCAATGTGTTGTACACATTCAAGAAAACCATGCTTTGCAAATCCAATCAGATCAACAGGGAACAAATGACAATTAATTCACTTCAAACTAAATACCTATACGAGTTTGTGTCAAGTTTAAACAGTGGAATTATGTTAATATTCTTTCTGCTAATCATTTTAATTTGATTGTAACATCTATATTTTCCAGTCAGGGCCAATCAAATATGTACAATTTACTGCCTTTTAAAGAGGTAATATAAGTCTTAAGATAAGAATTAGATTCAATCAATAAGTCCATCTCTCTACAATTCTCAATGTCTCTTATGGCCCCTTGGAAAACTGAATTGCCCTAGTGCTAGTGTGTTTTGGAAATCAAAGTATCATGATGTGCATTATGTGTCCAAGACGGGCAACTTGGTGGCTGTAGGGCTTGAATTGGTACTTGAACTAGCAAACTCTACACAGAAAGGACCTATACTGCCCCATGGGGATCGAACCGTAGACCTTCTTGCTGTGAGTTTACAGTGCAACCCACTTAGCCACCGTGCCACCCTAAAGACACTATTTACTTAAAATACACACAGTATTGTTCCATATGCTCGAACCTGTTAGAATGCAGTGGTGTACGTGCAAATATAATTTTATAAATGAGATCTGTTCATGATCAGATTTTTGGTGTGCATGTAACCACACTCAGTTCTCGTAAACATTAAGCACTATTCCCAGGTGCTATGTCACGCACGCACATGCTGTCACTAAGAAACGTATGTGGTTACGCACACGCACATAATTTATGAACACTCCCGCATATGCACACGCTCACACAGAGGAAGATATGTACATTAGCATGCACACATGAACATATTCTAATTTAAGTTGACTTGCTGCTGTGTTAATACAATCTTAATTGCTCCGATGTACTTTTTCTTTAAGTCTCATTGGCATCCCTCAGTGGACTCTCAATTTATGAAATAGATTCCATTTTAACATTTATGTTTTACCAGCATCAGAAATGCTAGAGTCCTTTGTACATTTTTTATTTGACTTGATGCAGATTAACGGCCATCTATAAGAACACCGCTTACAATAATATTATTTAATATTCAAATTTACTGTAATACCATTTATAACATTAGCAGATCAATAAATGCACAGATAAAAATGTCACATTGTGTAAAAGGTAAATTGGGTATATCAATATAACACAGCCCTGGTTTCACTTTGATTTTGTAGATTTTTCAGTTGGTGACTATCTGCAGACAAAGAGCAGCAGTTTGCTAAGCAAAACTAGTGCATGGAACACGAGCATTGTGTAAGTAGCGGGCCAATTGCAAAGAAAAATGTTGAATTATTTTCTTTTTTTCCCTTCTGAATTATTATGGGTTTTTTTTTCTATTTGGTTTATGTTTTTTCTCAGATTTTATTAAGACTTAGCATAATTTATTTATAGTCTTCCCTTCCTGGGGGATCTCTGATTGTAGTTGAGGTGGGTATTTTTCTGCTCTCACCTCACCCAGCTCGTGGTGCAGTGGAATATCTGTTTTTTTAAGTTGTTAATTAAATTGTTAGTGAGGGGTTTCTGTGTATAGTATATAAATTCTTCTTAGTGATACTTTTTCTGGGCAGCATGGTGGCTTGTTAAGTAACACTGTCACCTCACAGCAAGGTCATCCCTTTAATTCGGTGGAGTGGTCTGGGTCCTTAAAAATCTCTTAACAATTATAAACACGTTGCACTTGTGAATATTTTTTCATTATTGTATATTGGGATTTTAACGTACTGTTTTACACTTACATTCATGACTGTCATGGATGATTTTACTATCCCCAGTTCAACTCAATTGCATGTTTTTGGACTGTGGGAGGAAAGCGAAGCACCCGTAGTAA
>JAYDZG010000015.1:9525024-9535665 GCA_034509265.1 Microcambeva bendego | reverse complement strand
GTTATAATCCTCAAAATAAAATAAAAAATAAACACTTGAAATATATCATTCAGGATGTAATAAATGAATATAATATACAACTTTCACTTTTTGAATGGAATTACTGAAATAAATCAATAAATTTCATGATATTCTAATTTTATGACCAGCACCTGTATTTTCCCATGTTCTTAGGGTATTTGCCACCCTGCATATACTTTGACAGGAATTTGATAACCAACTTATTAAATTAATAATTTACTTGGGGAAGGTGTATTAATCAAGCTAAATGATACTCAGGTAAACCTGTGCCATTTCAGGTTTTAAAACGGTATGATCTTTTTATTCAAAGAAACTTGCAGACGGGCTTTTGCTTGGATGCTTAATGGTAATAGAAACTGCTGGTGAGTGCTACAATGCATACAAAATAAAGGTCATGCAATCATCCAGATCAAGAAAAAAGGAAGACTGTGAGTTGAGTCAATTTATGTGAACATAATTCTGTACAAAATTGTACACAGTTTATGCTACCAGTAGTAACAAACACTGGTAAAAACTATGGAAGAATCCATTAGGTTATGCTTACTATCTCTCAAAGTTTAACTGACTTGGTGCTAGACTTTGATGATTGTGTTCATTTATTTTTTTTATTTAAAAGTTAAATAAAAGTTATTTGCATAGCACTTTTTAACATTAGGCATTGCCTCAAAGTTGCTTTACAGTATACAGGACAGAGAAACAGACCGAAACCCCCTGTTGAGCAAGCCAATGGTGGCCGTGGTAAGGAAAACCTCCTTAAATTACAGGTTGAAATAATCTCAAGAAACAGACTTGTCCAGGACCCATCATTGCGGGGTTCCTGGGGAATAACTGGACTGAATTAGATTTCTCAACTTTTAGACTTCAACCTCAAGTGTGTGAAAAAGTTCCTGTCAGAACCACCTCAGGGTAAAATGTAATTCTGTCATGAAATAGAACAGGGTGTCTTCAATCCTGTCAATCTTTAATCAATTTTTTAATGAATCCTCATGGTCTTTAGTTTATCTATTCTCTACAGTATATTAAATATATTTCAGGAATGTCAATACACGTAAAGAAAACTTAAACAATAAAATCTAAATAAGAACATAATGTTTATTTTTGTTAAGCTAAAAGTGTAGTGATATTAATAATGTTACCCCTTGACTAGTTAAAAACTAGATAATTAAAAGTGAAATACTAGGATACAGAACAAACATTGAGTCTGTTATTGGGCTGTTCTTCACACATGGTAGGAGGCGGAGCAGGAATTCGTCATTACTCATAATACAATTATGATCTCTGCTGACTGAGTGTAATTTACTGTGTGAGATTAAGAAGATTAACATATCACACATTACAAATGTTATGATGGAAATAGGCGGACACAAAGATGCAGAGGCCAGTCATTACCCACTGACCCTGTCAACGCAGACGGAGGTACAGTAACAAACGCGAATCGAATATCAGGTAGAACATGTGCTGTAATGGTCCTTAAAGTCCTTAACTTAATTCAATTGAGAATATGTGGTCAGGCTTGAAGATTGCTGTTTACCAGCGGAAACCATTTAACTTGAAGGAGCTGGAGGAGTTTTGCCTTGAGTAATGGGCAAAAGTCTCGGCAAGATGTGGAAAGCTCCACTTATCCAACTTATCCAAAACAACTTGAAGCTGTAATTGCCACAAAAGGTGGCTCTACAAAGAGCCCCTTTAGAGGGGTGAATAGTTATACACCGTGAAGTTTTCTGTTATTTTTTCCAATTTTTTGTCTGCTTCTCAATAAAAAAAATAAAATTTCAAAGTTATAGGCATGTTCTGTAATGATACAAACACTCAAAAAATTTAATTCCATGTTGTGAGGTACAACATGCAAAATGTCAGGGGGGTTAATACTTTTGCAAGGCACTGTATATGAAGGTGGCGCAAGTGTATATCAGAGTTGTGCGAGCATCACTAGGCGGGAGACGAGATATATTATATTTAGCACAAACAAGCAATAATGTGCTTGAAATTTACTTGATAATAAAGTACATTTCTTGTACATTAAATTATACTTAACTTTTTAACAGAGATAGCTCAAGAAATATAGATACTATGTATATTATGCTTATATGAATCCAAATCCTATTCATGGCTGAATGGCAGTAACCCAGTACCAATAAAACAATGTACCATCTGCTGACTAAAAAGGTAATCGCAGGCAGGAAACAACAGGCTGAATTCCCTGGCAGACAGCAATTTTAAACAAATAGGTGCAAACAAGCTTTTATGGTTGTTATTTGAAAAGATTTAAAAGATAAAAAGTTCAAAGATTTCATTTTTTCTGGTACGCCACTGGCCTCTTCTTGAGATAACTCGCTCAAAGCAGCCCGGCGGTTCTAGTAAAATAAAATGTAAGACATTGAGAACATAAATATGTTCATAATTTCTGATATTTGTTGTTTAATAAAATGAAAAGAACATACATAATAATAAAACATCTAATCTTGTGTGCTCGTGTGTCCATCCCATGTGTGTTAATGTTTGGTTTTTTTTTGCTTTAGACCAAAAAACAAAATGACTATTTGAACAGCAGACATTGAACAACAAAACATTTTTGGTTTATACTGTCTGTTAAATAAATGAAATAAAAAAAATAAAATAATAAACACTTCTTTAAAACAACCTCACTTCTATGGAATAATTTCCTGGAATCTGTTTGTGGTTCAGACACCATCTTAATGTTTAAGTCCAGATTGAAATTTCTTTACCTCTCTTTACCCAAGCTATTATTAGTCTTTTATATAAGGCATGAGTGGCTTGGATTCTGGGGGTCTGGCATCTGAGAGGCAATTCATTTGAAGCTTAAAGACAAACTTTCACATTACTCCATTCAAAAGCCAAATAATTTGACAGACATAAAATCCTTATTTTATATCAGCAAGGCCACTCTCAAAGGCAAATCATCAAACAAAGTTGGTACTTAAGGTGTGGTATTGAAGCTGTAATAAAGAATGTGAAAACATTGGGGCGGCCAAGGACAAGAAATAGGGCCAAAAAAACATTTAAAATCTGATTAAAAATGTATTTCTCCTTTACGAGATCAGAAGAAGTCCAGTAAATTTTCGCATTCAGCTTAATCTGAAATACCCTACTTAAGGTGATCAGACGACCGACTTCCAGGGATAGTCCCAGTTTTTCATTACCGGTCCCCAACTGCACCTGTCCCCGAAAATGTCCCTGATTTTGGCCGTGACACAAAACATTCGATATTCAGTAGTCCAGGAGAAGAAGTGCGGAGGTTGCTGGTTTTCAAGTGATTTTGTGGATCATATATTGCGTTATTCAATAATTGAGAAGTGACACACATTAGCAAAATTACCCAACTCGAAATGGTTTATTAATTACAAAAGTACTGCCCAAGGTACTTCTGAGCTTAGGAGAGTCTCTGACCCCAAGTTATTCATCAAATAAACCTACGAAGTAGGTGCCTTGGTGGAAGTTTTGCATTTTATATCCATTTTTTCTACATGGAAAAAGCATTATCCATTCAGGTCGTGGCCGAGATGTCTCGTCAGTGGAAGATTTTTTTGGATACATATTTATTCTTAGCCATCTTGATATATACTGTAGTTTTTTTTTTTTTTCACATTGTACCATGTACAAGATAAGATTACATTTCTTGGACTTACGTAAAATGTTACATTTTCCATTGTATTTAGTGTTTTGTGCTTTTTAAACACAATATTTGCATAGCTCATGGTAATTAAAGTAATCAGTCTGCTGGCCTGTGCTGCTCATCTCATAGGCCTACAAAATATTTTACTATTCCCAGTTGTGTCTGATTTATACAGTGTATCACAAAAGTGAGTACACCCCTCACATTTCTGCAAATATTTAAGTATATCTTTTCATGGGACTACACTCACAAAATGACACTTTGACACAATGAAAAGTAGTCTGTGTGCTGCTTATATAACAGTGTGAATTTTTTCTTCCCTCAAAATAACTCAATATTCAGCCATTAATGTCTAAACCCTCGGCAATAAAAGTGAGTACACCCCTAAGAAACTATACCCCTAAATGTCCAAATTGAGCACTGCTTGTTATTTTCCCTCCAAAAAATCATGTGTCTCGTTAGTGTTACTAGGTCTCACGTGTGCATAGGGAACAGGTGTGTTCATTTTGTAGAACAGCTCTCTTATACTGGTCACTGAAAGTTTCAACATGGCACCTCATGGCAAATAACTCTCTGAGGATCTTAAAAGACGAATTGTTACGCTACATCAAATTGGTCTGTGTCACCCAAGACGGAAGCCTCTTCTGAAGTCTGTACACAAGAAAGCCTGCAAACAGTTTGCTGAAGACATGTCAAAAAGGACATGGATTACTAGAAGCAGGTCCTATGGTCTGATGAGACCAAGATTAATTTGTTTGTTTCAGATGGTTTCAAGCATGTGTGGCGTCAATCAGGTGAGGAGTACAAAGATAAGTGTGTCATGTCTACAGTCAAGCATGGTGGTGGTAAGGCCATGGTCTGGGGCTGCATGAGTGCAGCAGGTGTTGGGGAGTTACATTTCATTGAGGGACATATTAACTCCAGTTTGTTTTCTGAAATACTGAAGCAGAGCATGATCCCCTCTCTCCGGAAACTGGGTCTCAGGGCAGTTTTCCAGCATGATAATGACCCCAAACACACCTCTAAGAAGACCACTGCTTTACAGAAGAGGCTGAAGGTAAAGGTGATAGACTGGCCAAGCATGTCTTCAGACCTAAACCCAATAGAACATCTTTGGGGCATCCTCAAGCGGAAGGTGGAGGAGCGCAAAGTCTCGAATATCCGCATATGTCATCATGGAGGAGTGAAAAAGCATTCCAGTGGCAACCTGTGAAGCTCTGGTAAACTCCATGCCCAGGAGAGTTAAGGCAGTTCTGGAAAATAATGGTTGCCACACAAAATATTTACACTTCAGGAACTTTCACTAAGGGGTGTACTCACTTTTGTTGCTGGTAGTTTAGACATTAATAGCTGTATATTGAGTTATTTTGAAGTCCAAAGAAATCTCCAAACAAGTCAGGGACAAAGAGAAGTACAAGTCAGGGTTGAGTTTTAAAAACAAATCCAAATGTCTGTTTATCTCCCGAAGCACCATCAAATCCATTATCATCAAATGGAAAGAACATGGTACCACAAAAAACCTGCCAAGAGAGGGTCACCAACCAAAACTCTCAGACAGGACAAGGAGGGCATTACAGAGACCAAAGGTAACCCTGAAGGTGCTGCAGAGTTTCCAAGAGGAGATTGGAGTATCTGTCCATATGACAACAATAAGCCATACACTCCATAGAGCTGGGCTTTATGGAAGAGTGGTCAGAAAAAAACATTTACTTACAGACAAAAAAGGAAGGCTCATTTTGAGTTTGCCAAAAGGCATCTGGGAGACTCCTCAAATGTATGGAGGAAGGTGCTCTGGTTAGATGAATTTTTTTTTTAACTTTTTGGACATCAAGGAAAAAACAAAACCAACACATCTCATCACTCCAAAAACACCACCCCCGCAGTGAAACATGGTGGTGGCACCATCATGCTGTGGAAATGATTTTCAGCAGCAGGGACTGGGGAACTAGTCCGAGTCTATGGATAGATGGATGGTGCTAAATACAGAGATATTCTTTAGCAAAACCTGTTTCTGTCGGTCAGTGAATTGAGACTGGGACGAAGGTTCACTTTCCAACAGGACCATAACACAAAGCAAACTGCTAAAGCAACACTAGAGTGGTTTAAGGGGAAATACGTAAATGATTTGGAATGGCCTAGTCAAAGCCCAGACCTTATTCCAATTGAGAATCTGTGGTCAGACTTGAAGATTGCTGTTCACTAGCGGAAACCATCTAACTGGACAAAATACCAGTGGCAATATGTGGTAAGCTCATAGAGACTTATGCAAAGTGACTTGCTGCTGTCACTGCACAAAAGGTGGCTCTACAAAATACTGAAACACTGAAGTTTTCTGTTATTTTGTCTAATTTTTTGTCTGCTTCACAATAAAAAATGGTCAAAGTTGTAAGCATGTTCTGTAAATGAATTGAATCCTTTTTAATTCTAAGTTGTGAGGTAACAAAAGATGAAGAATGTTAAGAGGGTGAATACTTTTACAAGGCACTGCATTTCTCTAACTAGTGAAAAAGGTTAAAAATCAGATGTCAACAGTTCCTATAAAATTACATAGTAAAGTCATTGTGCATTGAAAGGGTAGTGATACAAACTAGTGATACACACCCCTAAGACTAATCAAGTAATAAAATATGTTTTAACCTAGACTTTAGAATTTAGACATTGTGGAATAATCTCTGTCTCTGTTCAGGATTCGGACAAAGTTGAGGAGCTTTGTAAGAAAACACTTGATAAATAATTTAACTGGTAACCAGTGTATAGATGATTGAATAGGGGTAAAATGATCCAACTTTTTAGCAGTCCTCTGCATAACAGTGAAAATTAATGTCCAGGAATAAATGGGGTAAATATGCTGAATTTACACAGAATCAGGGATGTAAAATACACCACCATATGTTTCTTGTCTGTAACAAAACACTTATACTTTATTATTAAGCAGGAAACTGATAAGAGTTCCGTGATAGAAAAAAATCTCACAACTGACATGTCTTTATACAACCTGTTTATTATTCTTTGAATATTTAAAATGAAACTGCAATATGTGTCCGGCTCAGATCAGCATGCTGGAAAAGATCCTACAAAATCGCAGTCGAAAACGTTTGGACAGAAGCTGAAAATCACAATAACCGGTGTAACAAGTCAAAGGGTATTCAAAATCAGAATAAATGATGTAGCAGAAACAAGTCATACACAAATATGTTCAGAGATACAAGAAACCGTGAAGTACACAACAAGTGTTGGCAATATTTCGCAATGAGCGAACTGGTACCGTGAACTTAGAGACACACTTATTAAGTAATAAAGAACAGGTAAACTCATCAGAACTCTGCAAGACGCCTAAATGGGTCCCGTCTAACTCCCCGACACTGGCAACATGTTCCGCTTGCTCTCCCGAAGGGTTCTGGGAGAGGTAACTACACCTTGTTACCCTTATTTTGCCAATTTATTACTGACTTGTTACCACTATAATTAGTCACTTATTATTTAGTAACAACAAGGTAATTGCAATTTAATTAATGCATTGTTACAAATTTATTACCATACTATAACCTACTTATTAGTGCTATGGCGGCAAATATCAGATATGTAATCCTATTTCAAACATCAGTGGTGCTATTGGCTTGGCTAGGTGTACACACATACATCATTGATTATGTCCAAGTGTTTCAGTGAAGCCCTGTGATCAACTGGCACCTTGTCTAAAGTGTTTCTGTGGACATGTCACAAACCTAACCAGCATAAAGTGGCTGATGAAAATGAAATGAAAACAATAGAACAAGGTAAAGATTAGGAACTGCATTTAATACAATAAGTGAAAAAGTAAACATACAGAAATAACTTAAAAATAATTATGAGCAGTTTTAGGTATTTATTTTGAACATTATTTGAACAGTAGATTTTACCAACACATTTAATTGTGCAAGACAGTAGATCATTTATAATAGCTACGTAAATAAAAAAGCTTTACCCTTTACACTACAAGGTAACGTTAATGCTTTTGAGAATGTCAAACAAATAAAGAGTGTTTGCAGAGTAATTCTATGTACAAGAATCAATACAAAACAGTGCAGTGGTCATAGTGTGGTTTGTGTCAGTGTTGCTACCAGTTTTGTTTATCCTTCCAAATTCGGCATTTTTTGCCTTTCTTGTCTGTAGCCATCAGCATAGAGGTTTAATGATCAGTGTGGGAATGTCAAGAATAACAGTGTAAGCCAAGCCTTTTAGGGCTTGGGGAGGAGTGTTTCAGGCTTTCAGCAGATATAGTCACTCACAGGCCGGTAGCTAATGGTTAAACATATTGCTAAAGACAAACATTATCTTGGGAAATGGTGGTGAAACTTTAAAGATTAAGATTCAAGGCTTAGAAACTTGAATGGGGAGAGGGGGTGGATAGCTAGATTGATAAAGTATGTTGAGATCCCTGTATTGTGTAATTGGGTAATTACACACACACACACACACAGACACAGACACAGACACAGACACAGACACAAACAACAGCACAAAATAAGGAGGTGCAGTAGACTATTTGGATTCCCATGGTAAGAGAAACCTAAAAGCGACTTTGAAGTGTGCTCATTTTTGGAGCTGCCTGAACAATCCCTGCCCCATCCCTGGAGAGTCAGCAAGGCTATGTTTATGCCACAGATAACCCTTTTTAAGTAAACACAAGTTCAGCTCCTTTAAAAGCAGACAAAGCTCATGCTTAATGTGGGAGAAGGCAATGTGGGTGTGGTCTGTGTCTAGCCCAATGTCAGTTTTGGTGCATTCTAGCAGTCAGAGCGGAGAAAACTGGACCTGCTTAGAGAATTCCTGCAGAATGAGTTAAAAAAGAGAAAGTCAGAGGTCAGTGAATGCCTAGACTAGACAAATGAGAATATTTAGGTCATAATGATAATACAATGAATACCCAATACCCTAAAGTATTCAATACTTTAGAATAAAGCAACCAAAAATGTTAGATTTACCATGACTACTACACCTAATAAGTTTTTTACTTTTAATTTGACTTTTATTTGTTTGCAGACCATTTGAACCTGAGATTTCATGTTTTGCCTAAAAGTAATGATGTAATACCTAAAAGTATTCATGGGATTCCAAACAGGTGAGGAAAACAAGTGACTGTAAACATGGTTTTGTATAAAAACAGCATCCAGTTTGTCAAAAAATGGAGATTTGCATAGTTAAAGCAACATTAATAAGTGGTAAATGCTATAATGTCCAAACTTTTTTCTGAATTGATCAATCAAGTCAAAATACAAGTCAAAGTAAATGTAAGGAATTCTGTGGTTTTTTTAATATTTGCATGTTCCATCCTGTCCCACTCCCAACTGTTTCTGATCTGTAATTGTAAATCGCACATTTTGCTGAAAATTATTACTCTTGAAACATTTCGTAATGCTCTCACAATTCAAGCTCCTGTTATTTTACCTCCCTGGAACTGTTATGTAGTTTGTATTACCCCAAAAAACGAGCACCTGATGATTCTAGGAATTAATATATGCATTTAAAAACACCTACACAACTTTCATGTACACTACTCCAGACTCAATGACAGTTTATATTATAAAAACAACCCCCCCCCCCCACACACAAAATGAGCACCTGATGATTCTAGGAATTAATAAGTCACCTAGGGGATGGGCAAGAGGTAATCTCTAATCACCTCATTTTTCTTCTAGCAAATCAGTAGGCTGCTGTGTTTTAATCAAGTTAGGTGAGCTTTGTTATAGTGTATTGAATGAATAAGCAAAAAAAATACTGCTTTGCATATATGTAAATATATATACAGTGCCTTGCAAAAGTATTCACCCCCTTGACATTTTCCGTATTTTGTTACCTCACAACCTGGAATTAAAATCGATTGTTTGAAGGTTTGCCTCATTTCATTTACAGAACATGCCAACAACTTTGAACATTTGATATTTGATATTTTCTTGTGAATCAAATTACAAATACAACAAAATGAAAGAAAACTTCAGTGTGCATAACTATGCACCCCCATAAAGTCAGTACATGGTAGAGCCACCTTTTGCCGGAATTACAGCTGCAAGTCGCTTTGGATCTTGCCACTGGAATTCTTGAGCATTCCTCCAGCAAAACTGCTCCAGCTTCTTCAAGTTAGATGGTTTATGCTAGTGAACAGCAATTTTCGAGTCTGACCACAGATTCTCAATTGGATTAAGGTCTGGGCTTTGACTAGGCCATTCCAATACATTTACACGTTTCCCTTAAACCACTTGAGTGTTGCTTTAGCCGTATGCTTTGTGTCATTGTCCTGTTGGAAGGTGAACCTTCGTCCCAATCTCAATTCACTGACAGACCGAAACAGGTTTTGCTAAAGGATATCGCTGTATTTAGCACCATCTTCCCCTAGACTCGGACTAGTTTCCCAGTCCCTGCTGCTGAAAATCATCTCCACAGCAGTTTTTTGGGGGGATGAGATGTGTTGGTTTTGTGTTTCCCTTAATGTCCAAAAAGTTACATTTTGGTCTCATTTGACCAGAGCACCTTACTCCAAATGCCTTTTGGCAAACTCAAAATGAGCCTTCCTTTTTTGTCTGTAAGTAAATGTTTTTTTCTGGTCACTCTTCCATAAAGCCCAGCTCTATGGAATGTACGGCATATTGTGGTCATATGTACAGATCCTCGAGTCTCTGCTTGAGAACTCTGCAGCTCCTTCAGGGTTGCCTTTGGTCTCTGTGATTAATGCCCTCCTTGTTTGGTCTGAGAGTTTTGGTTGGTGGGCCCTCTCTTGGCAGGTTTGTTGTGGTACCATGTTTGTTCCATTTGATGATAATGGAGTTGATGGTGCCCCGGAGGATCTTCAGAGATTTGGAAAATTATTATAACCCAACCTTATTTTCCTTGGTCTTCATGGCACATCAATGCGAGCTGTGGCAAGAAGGTTTACTGTGTCTGTCAGTGTAGTGTCCAGAGGCTGGAGGCGCTACCAGGAGACAGGCCAGTACACCAGGAGACGTGGAGGA
>JAYDZG010000015.1:9513431-9524924 GCA_034509265.1 Microcambeva bendego | reverse complement strand
TTCATTTAATTTTTTGTATTAAAACTTTTAAAGTCAGCGGGGGATCAAATACTTATTTCCTCCACTGTATATATATACACCTTGTAATTTAGTGCATGTAACTGCTTTATTTAGTAATGATTCCTCTCCACTAAAGCTAATCCAAGCTCTGATTGAGAATAACAAAGCTAACCTACAACCCTTTGGCACATTGGCAATAGCCATACCCTTTTTTCACCTACACTTTAATGACTATGCATGCAAATCAGCACAGTGTATGGAAAGATCAATGCACTCTGTCTTAATCTCTAGTGCAATTCCGAACTTTGCTGGCTATCATGAGTCATGAGACCCTCCCTTGCTTAATCCCACCCTTATGAACAACAGGCTAATCATTGTTCATGTGGCGCTCAGCTCAGTCAGAAACCACATATTCTACAATATATACTGTAACTGCAATGTAATTGCTTGAGATATATGCTGAAAATGTACATTTGTGTAAGATTTAGTGAGTTAAATATTTAGGGAAATATTTGAAAAAAAAAAAACACTGTGTATGTGTAAATTACCTGTGTGTAAGTGTTGGAGGCAGTGTCTGTACTGCTCTGTACAGCTGTGGAATTTTGCGGTTAATAAGAGGAGAGAGAGCTTCCTTTAGTTTACTATAGTTTCTCTCCAGCTCCCTGTGGTACTCCTTTTGGTCTGGCCCAATTAGAGCCTTGTTTTTTCTCAGCGCATCCTCACACCTGCAATATTGGTTTACCATTAAAAAAATGTTTGTGTATAGTTGCTTTTTGTGGGTTCCGTTTCTACTTTATCTCTAAATAAATATAAACAAAAATATGCAATCCACAAGTGTTCTTCAAAAACGTCTCCACTTTTTAAAACTTCTCCCACCATCACCAGTTCAAATCAAAATATAAAAGTGTGCAACACTTTATTTGGAAATTATTGGAAACATACATGTAAATGACAATTCCAAAACTGGTGTGTGCATATGACTACCTCTTTGTGAAGTCCCTAAAGCAGAGTCGTAGTTTATTATGATGCCGAAAAAGTTTTGGGTCTTCTGGAATTTCAGACAAGAAGACCTGTGCCACTTCAAGCGGACCCTACAAAAACCATAAGCAGCACAGGTTCAAGTCAAAAGTTCATTGGTGAATACAACGCACTGCAAAATGATAACTACTGCCAAGTTCACAATACATGATTTTCTGAGTTATCAGAATGCTGTACAGTTTACACTATACAGCTGCATCTTTTGCACTCTGAGTCTTTTCAGATGCTGTGGTTTTAACACTACATGAATGATCGGTGATAGGGAGTCACACGATTCATGATTCATCACCCGGATGAGTCTTTCTGGTCTCCCACCCGGATGAGTCTTTCTGGTCTCCCAAACTTGTCACAATCATGAAAATTGATTAGTTTTTTTTTTATTAATCGTGATTAATAACATTTATCCTTTAAAGCTTTTAAAAGGTAATAATTCACTATGCATATATAATTGTAAAATAAACATGACAGTATAGTATTTATATTCAAATACTTTTGTTAAACTGAATCTTTTTAATTTTAAATACAGATTATCCTGTAGTGGCAGGGGTTGACAGTGGAGGTCAAAGAGAGAAGAAGCTGGCACCCATTGCACACAAATACCTGTGGTGAATTCCCAGCCACATTCATTTTGGGGTCTCTTAAGGACTTGTGGAACCCACCACAATATTTTGGGGTGCGGGACTAAATTGAATTGTTATTGGCAGGAGCCAGAGTAAAAAAAAAGGTGGAAGTGAGTGGGAACGAGTTTAAAAATCAGTCCTGGGAATAGATGTCCATAAATTAAGTTATGTGCAATAATGAGAAATGACACAGGAAAAAAGTACTGAAGGGATGAAGAAAGTAAGGTGCAAAAGCCCTGGAAAGTCATGACAACAGTTTAAATCTATCAGTAATTAGAAAGCCATCCTGCCACTTAGTACAGACAATAAAAGGACATATTATTACCTAGACGCCACGCAAGAAACATCTCATGTTTGCTAAAACCAGTGAGCTCTCACAAGACCTTTGCAACCTTATTGTACTGATGGCAATGGTTACAGAAAAAAAATCTAAACTCCTGAAGATTCCAGTGAGCACTGTCTGGGCCATGCCAGTAGCAATACAGTTGCTGGTCATAAAATTAGTTGATATATTTCAGTAATTCCATTCAAAAAGTGAAACTTGTTCATTATATTTATTCATTACACACAGACTGATATATTTCAAAACTTTATTTCTTTGAATTTTTATTATTATAACTGACAACTAGAAATGAGAAACCCAAATTCAGTATCTCGGAGAATTAGAAGTGTCAAAAGGTTCAGTATTGAAGACACCTGGTGCCACACTCTAATCAGCTAATTAGCTCAAAACACCTGCAAAGGCCTTTAAATGGTCTCTCAGTCTAGTTCTGTAGGCTACACAATCATGGGGAAGACTGCTGACTTGACAGTTGTCCAAAAGACAACCATTGACACCTTGCACAAGAAGGACACAAAAGGTCATTGCTAAAGAGGCTGGCTGTTCACAGAGCTGTTTCCAAGCACATTAATAGAGAGGGTAAGGGAAGGAAAATATGTGGTGGAAAAAGTGTACAAGCTATAGTTAACCACACCCTGGAGAGGATTGAGAAGGATTGACTGTACAAGCAATAGATAACCGCACCCTGGAGAGGATTGAGGGAAAAAAAAAACATTTAAAAATGTGCGGGAGATTCAAGTCAAGCCACTCTTGAACAAGAGAGAGCGTCAGAAGCATCTCATCTGGGCTAAAGACAAAAAGAACTGGATTGCTGCTGAGTGGTCTAAAGTTATGTTCTCTGTTGAAAGTCAATTTTGCATTTCCTTTGGAAAACAAGGTCCCAGAGTCTGGAGGAAGAGAGATGAGGCACAGAATCCATGTTGCTTGAGGTCCAGTGTAAAGTTGCCATAGTCAGTGATGGTTTGGGTTGCCATGTCATCTGATGGTGTTGGTAAATACAGTCGTCTACCAGGAAGTTTTAGAGCACTTCATGCTACTGACCAACTATGCAGATTTCATTTTCCAACTGGACTTGGCACCTGCACACAGTGCCAAAGCTACCAGTACCTGGTTTAAGGACCATGGTATCCCTGTTCTTAATTGGCCAGCAAACTCGCCTGACCTTAACGTATTGTAAAGAGAACAATGCAATACGCCAGACCCAACAATTCAGATGAGCTGAAGGCCACTATAAGAGCAACCTGGGCTGTACATGTGTGCCAACATTTCTAAAATCCTTTTTTTGTATTAGTCTTAAGTAATATTCTAATTTTCTGAGATACTGAATTTGAAATTTTCATCAGTTGTCATTTGAAATATATCAGTATGTGTGTAATGAATGAATATAATATACAAGTTTCATTTTTTGAATGGAATTACTGAAATAAATCAACTTTTTAATGATATTCTAATTTTATGACCAGCACCTGTATTTGCAGGTTGTGTAGCTAAATCCACTCAGATTCATTTATTGTTTTCCTAGATTATAGATTTTTAAACTTTGTTCACTCACTACTGGATTTTTGGACATGGTATCGTCCCTTCTTGCATTTATTTTTATGAAAAAAACATGGTTTAAGAGAGCAAAGCAGCTCACTGGTGATTCCATGTGTTGATGGATCGTGTAGTTTGAAATCTGTAGTCGCTGATCAGTCGTGTAAGTGTAAGCCCCACTGACCTGAATGACTCCGTAGAGCAAGAGACCCAGTCATGTAGTGTGAACTGTACAGCAACCTGACGACTTGTTGTGTAGTGTGAACTGGGCATAAGTGGACTTGGCTACACAACCAGCAGGGATTGTCTGTTCTGTGCAGCTTTGTAGTACCTTCTTGCAATGGTATCATATCTTACCCTAAATCTTGCGCCCTCCTTGGCGGTAGTTCGACACTGGATCAGTTGGCCGACTGACAGTGAGTGCAGACATCTGACATGCTACATATTTAATTAGGCCGGAGCTCGATGAGCAGTACAAATGGGGTCGCTGAACAGTTTTCTCATTGCGATTGAGAACAGAGTTTTGATCACCGTGTACATAGAGTTGCTTCAAAGATGACACATCTAGTTTTGACCACAAATCAGGGAATAACCCCTTACTGTTATCAAGGAGTAATGCTCACCTGATTCACGGTGGTGCCCACACATCCCTGCAGCACCATTTGCAACATCTTAGAGTCAGCTGGATCCTGATGTGTGGCAAATGCCAGCTCTTGTGTTTTCTTTTGCATGTCCTCGATAGCTACCTCAATTGGAACAAGTATTACCTAAAGAATGGGAGACAGTTGAGAAACATCTAACACAAACCACATGCATTCAGCACCTGAACCAGTGATACATGTGCTGGTACCTCTTCCTTTTGAATGACATTGATGCGAGTTTTGATGTAAGGGAATGCGTGAGATGTGGTAAGAATGGTCTTGCGTTTGTACTGCTCGTACAGATCACCGTGTGCACGGCCGTCTAGTGTAAAGGGAGTGCAGTACATGAACATGCGCAGATTGTAGTTCTTGTCAAAGTAGGTGATGCGCTCTTTCAGCTCGTATGTGTCAAAGTAAGGCTCCACGTAGGTGATTTGGAGGAATGCCTGGGTAATGATACATCAAGAGAAAATATGTTGTGAAAATGAAATATTGTAAAAAAAAAGTCATGCACAAACAGTATCTGTGACACTGTGCTGTAAAGTAAATTTCCCCTACTGATAACCCCATATAAGTCACACCACATGATTTCAGCTCCATATACAAAATAATTTATTAAGATCATGGTATTTTCCACTGCACACCAGTGTTGAAATAAATGATAAATGATAAAACCATAAAAAAATCAAGAGTCCATGACAAAGGTGGCAGATACTGGACAACCAACCATCACTGTAGCATACACTACCGGTGAAAAAATTAAGTACACCTCATTTATTTCAGTTTTTTATTGCAATTAAAGTCGTTCAAGTCCAATGATTAGTGTGAAATGATAGGTGCTGAACTGACAGTGGTAAAAAAGTTAAGGTTCTTCAAAAATATTATACATTTCAGAAATATACAAAAGGCCTCTTTCAGGAAACATGAACTGGGTTAACAATTTAAAGCCATTCTACAGAAATGAAGCTTAATCAAGCCCTGAAAGCTGGTGCTACTAATTAATTCCTTCAGGGGTTCCAACTTTTCTTCCTTGTCTCTGTCCATAAGGAAACAGTGCTGGAACACACTGTGGTACCATACGCTCTTGAGCATAGTGTGTTGCTACAAAAATGGTGAGAAAAAAGCAATTAACAATGGAAGAGAGACTGACCATCAGAACACCTAAATGTAGGTCTTTCTTACACAAAAATGTTGCCAAGAAAGTCAAGGTGTCAGTGTGTACAGCTTTCTTTACCATCAAAAGGCACACAGAAACTGACAGGAAGACCCAAAGCCACAACTGAATTGTAGGACAAATTTCTGAGAGTTAACAGCTTGTGTGATAGGTGGCTCACAGGACAACAGCTTCAATCACAGCTCAACAGTGGTCGTAGTAAACAAGTCTCAGTCTCAACTGTGAAGAGAAGACTTCACGCTGCAGGTTTGATGGGGTGAGTTGCAATGAGACATTAAACTGAAAAGTTTCTAATAAAAAACTGGAAGATTTGCAGTGTTCTAAAACTTTTGACCGGTAGTGTAAATCAAGCCTTCATGAGATAATATAAAGATAAAAGCTATTAATGAGGAACAGTGATGTACAATATCACTTATATGATATATACATCTTTGGACAGAACAGCAAGCTCAATGATGAAAAACAGGCACTGGACATAACCTAGCTATTACCATCTATAGAGTAAAATATGGGGGTGAAAGCATCATGCTATGGGGTGCTTCTCAGCAGAAGGACAGGGAAACTGATAAGAAGGGAAGGATGAATTTAGCCAAAAACAGAAACATTCTTAAAATAAACCATCACAGAGGCCACAATGCGAAATGTCTGAGTTTCAACATGACAACAACCCATGTCAAACGGCCTGCTTGAAAGCAGGTCTCTGAATGTCCTTAAATTATCCCAGCCAGAAGTTCAGATTTAGCCCGCTGCAACAATGGAGAGACATGATTAAATAAATACATGATTGTCATCTAATTTGAAAGGGCTGAACTGTCAAAATCCAGGAGGTGCAAAGCTTCTACCACAGTGCTCAAAAAGTTGTGATTGATCTTAAAATGTGTCTTGACAAACCAGAAAAGTCCTGTCACACTGAATGCTGGGATTGCCTTCACCACTAACAAAGCATTGCTATTCAGTGAAATATAGGGCTAATTCAGCTTCTTTTGGTGAGCACTTATAGGATAGTGCAAAATGTTGTCTATGTCGAGAGCTCACTAGGTTTTCAAACACATTCTAAATTCACTGTATGCCTCCTTAATAGTACTGTTTAAATCTTTTCTGTCACATTAGCAGATGAAGATCAGATTTGGATCAACATTTTGTAAACTATCCAAAGAATTCTTTTCCTAAGGTCTGACCTTGTTGGGGTCCAGTTTAGTCTTGTCCACAGGATTGGAGTCCTTGATGATCTCCACAACATCATCACCAAAGCGTTCTGAATAGAACTCCTAATAGCAATTGCGAGAAACGAAGTTCATGTGTTTGTACTCTTATAGATAAATGTCAATTTGTAAAATTATGGTAGAAATAAAGTTTTTTTCCCAACAGTGATCATATCAAGAACAGAGTCATACCTCCAGCCTGTGTGAAATCTCAGCCAACTTTGTGATCGAGGGTTCTTTATACACAAATTCCTGTTCATCTAGGTCTCCAAAGCGACAGCCATAAAAACCTACACGGAAGTAGGTCCCAAACATCCTCTACATCCTGCAAGAAGAAAGGAAAAGTGGGTGGATGAGGTAAGACAGATAATGACAGGCAGAAAGATAATAATAATACTGTGAATAACACCACAGTACCGCTTAAGTGGTGCATATTATCAGCTGAATCAGACACACTATTATCATTACTTGTAGGGCTACAACTATCATTTTTTTTGTAATTGAGTATTCTATCCATTTTTCCAGCAACTAATCAGATTAGAAATACTTTTGCTTTAATAATGAGCAAAAATAAATACCTATTGGATAAAATAAGATTTTGCACATTTTCTAAAAATTCCAGCTAACAGTTCATGCAAAACATAAAGCTTTAAGTTTTTAAGTTTTGTCAGAATTGTCAGATGAGGTAAATGTGTGTGTGTATGTACATAAGCGTTTCTTCCGAAAAGCAAGCGTGGTGGTTATGATGAAGAAAAGTCTGTATCAACAACAACAAAATCAGTTTGCACTTGTTTGTAGCTTTAAATCCTCTGAACTTGGCCATTCTTACACAAGTATCTTAGATAATTGTGTAAAAGGAATTATCTGGATAATGATATGTTATAATAAAACAGTCTTGCACTCACCAGTACACCAGACAGCACAGACCAGGAAAGAAAACCACAGGAAGGGATACACACAAAAATGACAGAATGCGATAAATACATTACATATGATCATGGTAAGCTAATTTGAGAAATTTGGTAAAATATTTATAAACTTATTCTGAGTCATACCTCCCATCCTGAGCTCTGCATAGCATACAAGTAAAGGAGACAAAAACAGGGTAGCATTAAAACAGTGAAACACAATGAAAAGAGTAATCTCAAGTACATGAGGTGTTACAGACCTGATTGTAGATTTTGTTAAAGGCATCCTGTAACTTGCCATGGATGGAGGCCAGCTTTTTATAGTCTCTGTTGGCCTCATGGATGGGGCAGAGAATCTTATAGACTTCATTTATAGCTTCATACATGCCAGCCTAGAGTACATACAAGTCTCTGCTTTACATTGTATCTCTACTAGATGTATATTTACCTCACATCCTCAGCAATGGCTAATAATAGTTATAAAATTAACACAAGCAGCATTTAACCATTTTAAGCAAAAATGTGTCTGAGGAAGGACGCACCACATGAAATTCTGGAAATGGAGATCAGTGTGTCTCCAATCATGCCCTGTGTTAACCTGCTTCTAGGGTGGGTATTGCACTCATGTTAAGTCTGTTAGGTTTTGCCCTGCCTGGTCAGGGTGGGAGTAGAGGAGCTGCAACTTGATTGACAAGATTTGATTGAGAGAAAAAAAAGAGCAAAGTTTTATATTGGGTTTCTGTGTGAGCCCTAGACCCACTGTGACCCAGATCAAGTTACTGAATATATAAATGATACGACTGACATTTGAAGATGTGAGACAGCAAGATAATTAAGTGGGTTCATGATTTTTTTTTACATTAAGTTTCTTTAATGTAAGTGTAAATTAAATCATGAGGAAACTTACTGTCTAAAATGAATATCTGTTATCACAGCTCACAAGTTGCCACTGAGTTTTGTAAAACAGTGAAAAACAGTTCCCTCTCTGCACATTTGTGCTTTGCTTCTTTCTACAGTTAGAGTCTGTTTGTGAAAGCACTTTGCAAAGGTCAAGGAAAATTGGGCCAATGTACATTTAGAACAGCAAAAAAAGTCTGGGTTTTACATTCAAATTGAGTTTAATAGCATAGTTTGGACCTACCTCTGAAATAAAAGGCCATTCATTATTTAAGATAGACAAAAGCTAATCACAAATGCAGTGTTTAGTTAATTTGTGAAAAGAATAAAACCCTGTATTGTATCAAGAAGTTTAGTTTTTTTTTTAAGATAAATAATAAAACCCAGTATTGTATCGAGAAGCCAGTAAAATGTATCGCATTGTGGGTAGAGTGCATCATTACATCCCAATTGCACTCCACAAGAAACAATGGCATAGTCAGTGCAAAAGCTCTGAATGCAGCCTATAACAGCCAAAAAAATATGATTTTGAATAGCTCGTTACATGGCTCTGACAATGCATTCTTTTTATTTGATGGTCATTTTATAAATTACGCTGAAGCACTGCAAACTGAAGAACGGTCCAGCTCGAATACTCACCATGTTAAAGGAGGCAGCAGCTTGCTCCAGCAATCCTACCAGCCCAACCTCACTAAAGTACTTCCCCGCACAGATGCCCTCTTCCTCCGGAGACAAGATATCATCAGACACAGCAGATTCCTCCAGTACATTAGATGATATACTCTATGGTTGAAAGAGGTCAAACACAAATTAGATCACATATTCCAAACACAGGTAAAAGTTAAGTAGTGAGCATTTTAACCACACATAATTTGAATTTAAACACACTTAATGTTCATTTCCTACCTGGAAAGATACGCAGCCAATAGGAAGATAGCGGCAGTCTTCCAGCATGTTAAGGTACTCGGCCACCAGGGCGGCACTGTGGACCAGGCAGTGTGCTGCTTCAGCATGTTTGCCCCTCTCTGAGTGCTTTCCAGCCATGTTTTGCAGCCAAGTCAGACGTAAGTCAGGCGAGTTCTGATAACCCTTAGCAATCCTAGAGCATTGAAAAGGGAGAGAAATATGCAGATCAGTAAATAATTTCCAGGATTTATCCCTAGTTGTCCACAAGTTATAAGTATAAACAATCAAAAAGAGGCCATCTGTATTTCTAGAATATGCATATAAAGGTGTAGAGCAACAGGGTGGCTTAGTGGGTAGCACTGATGCTTCACAGCAAGAAGGTCTTGGTATCAATCCCAGGTGAGGTAGTCCGGGTACTTTCTGTGTGGATTTTGCAGGTTCTCCCTATATCTGCGTGGGTTTCCTTCAGGAGATCTAGTTTCCTCCCACAGTCCAAAAACATACCGCCAGGAGATGTGCACAGGGTCAGCCAAACTCAACCCTTTAGCCAACCACTGTCTTTAGGTATACATGTATTTTTACTAGGGCTGTCAAAGTTATTGTGATAATAACGCATTAAGGCGATCTTAATTTAATGCAATTTAAAAAAACTAGTGCAGTTAAAAAACTGTGAAAAACTTACATCAGGAGTGAGTGAATGATGGAGAAAGGTCTGTTAAACGAGAAGTTTCATTTCAAAAGTTTGCCAGATGGCTCACTTAACAAAACAAAAAAGGCTGTTTGCAGTTATTGTCAGGCTGAGTTTAGCTATCAATGGAGTACATCCAGCTTGAAATGCCATATGCAGTACAAGCACACATTTGGCAGTGGGTTCAGCTCTGTCAATGTACGACAGACAACATTGGACAATATTCGACAGCAGATGATTGATCAGCCAACCCAAACAAATCATACTGATTAACATATTGGTGGACGAGGGTCTACACGACATAATTATGATTGCTTCCGATGACCCATCTTATGAGCTACCCACGAGGTCAACTATCTTCAAAACCATTCACAACCTATATGAAACGGAGAGGGCAAAACTACCTTGGGATTTTGAACTCACAGCTACTATTGCTCTTACGGGTAATTATTGGACATCACAAGGTCTGCTATATCGGAGTTAAAGGATGAACCGTGGCAAATCCATTCACATGCTTTAAAGGTCATGAAAACAGAGAGGCATCATGCTGTGACCTGCACCGAACATTTTTGGATGTGGCGAAGCAGTGGAACATTGAAAGTAAAGTGAGCATCCTTAGCACAGATAGTACAAGGTATATGATAGCAGTGACGAGACACCTACCGTTCGAACATTTGCCCCGCATGGCAGACAGGACTTGTACCAACCAGAGTTTGGTCAAGCTGGAAAAGCTATAAAAGCTGGAGGCATTGCTGGAGCCCTGCAGGTAACCTCTCATTCTCTCACAGGTGAAGCTCATTCTGTGTTATTGCTAACACGTGTTGATACAAAGCCATTTGTACAAAACAATTATTGTAGCTTCTCTTCTCTAACTGATGTGCAGTAGGCCCTGTAGTTCAGAGGATGACCCTGCCTACATTGTCAACTTCAGACAGACCTTCAACTTGGACACAAGGGAAAAAACAAGCAGTACCTGACTGAAGATTTCCACCGCACTTGACCCTAGATTTAAGGACCTCAAGTGTCTACAAGATCTGAGAGAGCTGAGCTTTGGGTACTGATTTCTGGCATTATGAGGGAGGAGATGCTTGCACAGGAACCAGTGCAAACAGTAACACCTGAACCACCACAGAAGAATGCAGCTCTCTTGGTTGCTTAAGAATCTGATTCTGATGAAGAGGAGGGCAGTATTGAAAAATGTCTGGAGCGCTAAAGAGCTAAGCCCTTCATTAGCATGGAGGACTGTTCCTTGAAATGGTGATGTAAAAATGCTGTATCACACCCCAAATTGACCTGCTTTGCTCACAAGTACTTGGCAAGACCTACACATCAGTGGCTTGTGAGAGGTTGTTTTCTCTTTCTGGGCACATTGTGCAGAAAAAGTGAGCTGCTTTGTCATCTAGCATCTAGTTTGTGCAGTACTGTGAAGGCAGTGACTGAATACAATTTTAGCTAAATTAAAGTTTTATTTACCGTAAATTCCGGCCTATAAACCGCACCTGAGTATAAGCCGCACGCTCTGATTTTAGAAAGAAAATCAATTTTG
>JAYDZG010000015.1:9501810-9513331 GCA_034509265.1 Microcambeva bendego | reverse complement strand
TTCAATTTTATTGGTCTACTGTTTTTGCGCCATGAAAAAAAAACTTGTATTAGCCGCTCCGTCCTAAAAGCCGCAGTGTTCAAAGTGCGAGAAAAAAGTAGTGGCTTATAAGCCGGAATTTACGGTATTCATGTTTGTTACACTTATCTGAACTGAGACATAGTAGTATACGACTACATGTCTTATATTTGAGACTACAGTTGTGCTTTGTAATTGAGTATTAATTCCTAGTTTGTGAGGGAATAAAATGCCTTTACAGTTTTCTCTTGTCCCAGCAGTTTTAACATGAGTACATTTAAAATAAAAAGTGTTCACCCTTTTAATTGTAACATTTCACTTAAAAATCCTTACTTTCTACAAAATCTACATAGATTATTTTGAAAAATTGCGATTAATCATGATTAACTATACAACATTTTTAAATAGTTTGACAGCTAATCATTACATTCAATATGAAAAGACTTGATTCAGCCAGAAGACAGTGAAAAAGAAAGCAGGCAGCTTAAACAATTACAGTGGTGAGCCCTGATAACATGCAAACCTGAAACTTGAATCAAATTGATTTACCTGTACATAAGGTCCAATAGCATCTCAGGATCCTGCTGATGCTCCTTCATCTTCACTGTGTCAGTGAGTATCATGTGTAGGTTAAACACCAGATCCTGGACCTAAAGTAGATTACAACAAGAAAAATCTCTTGATTTCTTTATTTTGTGGCTCACCATTCCGTGCCACTTTAAAGAGAACTGTTAATCTATTCAAAAACCTCATTTCTCAAAACATGATCTACACTACATTAATATTTATTTATTCAATACCACGTTTACATTCTGGTCATTCTAATGGCAAGACAGGTAACTTGGATAATGTAGGGTTCATTTATTTCATTTAAGTTATTTTATATGTATGCTGTCTTTGTCTAGTGTCCATTCATTTTAGATATACACTATCAGTCTTGTGCTTTTCAGGAAATTTACATTTCTAATATTAATGAATTATTTTATTTTTTGTTATCTTATTATTGTCTGATCTTATTGCAATGCGCTTTGGTCGACCCTCGTGGGCTGTGAAGGCACTTTATAAATAAATTTGACATAACTTGAAGGCACGGCATTCTGAAGGACATGAAACGGGGTTGACTTAAACGTCGATTACTAACTTTCATAGCAGCTTTTCTAGCAAAAGAACCTTTAGAGTAAGCAAAACACTTTCAAAATGCCACCCCCAGAAGATGAAAGCACACAGGAAAGCATAATTAATAGGCAAGTCTTATTTTTGAGAATTATTTTTAATTAATCACCAACTCCAGTGCTCTTGGTTAATCCAATATGTTAATATGTGAATATTATGTGAATGTTTAAGAAAGTGCGATTTTGGCTTTCTTAGAATAATATCTATATGGCCACAATTATTGGGCAACTATTATTATGCAGAATTATTACACAGCTAAATAAACAAAACAGACATTTTCCCAACTCACTTTTTATTTGCATCTGTTCAATAAATCAACTCAAAACTTTCCAATAAACATTTCTGACATTTTTAAAACATTCAGTGATCAATATAGCCGCCTTCTTTTCAATAACAATGAAAGCCTTCCATTTATGGAATCTGTCAGTTTCTTGATCTGTTGATGATCAACTTTTTGTGCAGCAGCAGCAACAACAGCCTCCTAGACACTGTTCAGATAGGTGTAGTTTTCCTTCACTGTAAATCTCCCATTTAAGAATTGTCCACATGTTCTCAATTGGGTTAAAAGCAGGTGAGGAAGGGGGCCATGTCTTAAGTTTTTCATATTTGATGCCTTTACTGGCTAGCCCTGCAGATGAGTACTTGGATACATGTTATGGAGCATTGTCCTGCATAAAAAGCATTGATTTTTGAAACATGTAGACTTCTTCCTGTACCACTGCTTAGAGAAAGTCTTCTAAAAACTGGCTTGGGAGTTGATTTTGAGCCCATCTGAAACTTGAAAAGGTCCAACCAGCTCATCTTTAATTATACCAACCCATACCAGTCCCCCACCTCCACCTTGCTGGTGTCTGACTAAGTGGAGCTCTGTGCCCATTACTCCATTGTGGTCTGTCAAGAGTCACTCTCATTTCCTCAGTCAATAAAACCTTTGAAAAACATTATTCAGATATTTCTTGGACCCGTCGAGACGCTTCAGCTTATGTGTCTGGTTCAGTGGTGGTCGGGTTTCAGCCTTCCTTTCAGCCTTCCACACCATGTCTCTGAGCATTGAATATCTTGTACTTCTTGGTACTCCAGGTAGGTTGCAGTTCTAGAATATGATGCTTGATTCTTCTTAAATCTTTGGCAGTTAATTTGTGTCTTTTTTCTCAACACGTTTCTTGCAGCCCTGTTGACTATTTGCAACAAAACATTTGATGGTTCTGTGATCACGCCCCAATATCTTAGCAATTTCAAGAGTGCTGCATCCCTCTGAGACACTGTTTGTAATTTTTTACTTAAATCAGTTAAATCTCTTTTTTTGGCCCCCAAAGAAAGAAGCTGCCTAATAATTGTGCACACCTTCATTTAGGGTGTTGACCTCCTAAGGCCACACCCTACCTCATTACACAGGGCCAGTTTTACACACTAGTAAAAAGTTTTGTTCCACTATCTGTATCTAGGTCATTTTCAATTATCTTTCTTTTGGGTTTTGTTTGGTATTCATATTTAATTAATAAAGGGTTCATCACCCGAGCTCCCCACTTACCTCAGAGGCTAACAAACGGAGGCAAAGAGCCGCATTTCCTGCAGTTGTACATCATCCATACAAGGGTGACATACTCAAGCTACCAGTGGGTTTTGGAATTCAACTGACCCTGAGCCAGTGCCTTCTATAAGTCTCGTGTGAGACACAACCTTGGGCATATCCTGACCAGACGATTAATTTGAGTGGCCAGTCCAACCTGTCTATGTGAAGTCGGGGCCAAAGTGCTGTGATGGGGACATGGTAGTTGCAGCCACCATTCCCCTCAAACACCAGGACCCGGGTCACACCCCACCGCAAACAGGACTAACTTGGTTGCCTCTTATGAACATCCAGGGGGAGATACCTATTCTACCCCAAGTCCCCACAGGGACTGTACATAATAGTGTTACAAGATTAAGGGAATTATGAGAAACATTTTTGTTGTAGGTCAAGACCAGAAGCCCAAGTTAATGTTTGTGATCTCTGAACATCCAGACATTTATTAGATAGGACGTTAACATCATGTTTTACACATGGTGGTCATGTTCACAAAAGAATTGGTAGTCATTCATTACCCAATATTTATCAGTTCACAGTCATGGACAATTCTGTACCCCCAATTAACCTCATTTTATATATTTGGACTGTAGGAAAAAAACTGAGCTCCCAAAGAAAACCCATGCATGACTATTATATAACTAGAAATTATTTACATGCTGAATTGAAAAGCTTGTCCATATACAGTCTACTGATGTTTATTTTACATAAATAGTACATGTCGCTCCATGTCCCTATGGTCTTCCTCCACATCTAAGTAAATTTGTACCAACTAGGGTTCTTAGATCATCCAAGAGCAATATGTTGGTGGTTGAATCAACATAATCGTGTGAAATGTGGAGAATCTGCATTTAGCATCCATGGCCTATGGGTCTTAAACTTTCCATATAAGGAGAACGTTTATTCGTTTATTCATTATATTTGTGTGATTGTCTTTAATTTCATTCCTTTCAATTACTTCTTTCTTTGATCAGCTTTTGCATACTCAATTAAGTTATAAAATACACAATAAAGAGACAATTTTCTCCAACAAGCTGATGGCTTCACATATTGTCTTTAAAAACACAGGCTCTCACAAAATAATGTTGTGGATGTGGTTAAATTCTCCATCATCAAATACAGGTTATCTATTAGAAAATGGGTCTAAATGATCTAATTTTGTGTTTGGGGTAACGCTTCCCATTGTAAAAAAAGTTAAAATCGAGCTCTGAAATGTACACAGATAATGTTTAATTCCTGCTATATTCAACATACAGCTTTAACAAAAGACCATTAAATAAATATTAATGTAATACTACTACTACTACTATTACTACTATTACTATTATTATTATTATTATTATTATTATTATTATTATTAAATGAACACAAAAGCCTCGTCCAATGTATGTGTGTTACCTGCTCAGGGAAGGGTGAGTCTCGAAGTTCCAGATCCTCCTCTGCGTAGGTAAGAATGGTTTTGAGAGAACGCCGCAGGTGCTCCTCATTGAAGTTTTGGGATGTACCCACCAATGATGACAAAGACATTGTAACCTGCATTTTAACTCGAGCAAAGTTCTGCAGGACAAAGCAAAATAAAACATTAGTCATTACTTAACCAAAGCAGATGCATACTACAAGGTTTCAAAGGGGAAAATTTTTTAGGGCTGACTGATTTGTAAGGGACAGAAAGTGTCTTACGTTGCCGATCTCATAGTTCTGTCTCATGAGCAGGTAGAGGGAGGCGCTGGCATGACTGCGTACAGAGCTGATACTGCTGCTGCAGTGGCGGAGTAAACGCAGGCACAAATCAGCACACAGCTCAGTGTCCTCCTCGAAAAGCATCTCTGGGAACTACAAATGCAAACACAGTAAAAGTGTGGTCATGTGTTTTGTATCAAGTGACAAAAACAACCCCATCACTTTATAATACTGATCTAATAGTCTAAAACATATGCTGTTACATGGGCCCATGGGACACAACAGGTTTTCCATATAGCCTTAAAAATTACATTAAACACTCTTCTTAATAACACCTAATACCAAAAATCTCCCAATACCAAATGACACTGAGTTTCAAGGTACCACTATGTCTCCAAGTACTGCACCATCAACTGGCTCATTATTATTAAGATAGAGTATTGCAACTACCGGCATTTTGCTCTGCTCTGTGTACAGATCTGATTGCTCTAAATCTGTTTTTATTTATTTGCTGTTGAAGCATAACTGATGAGGTGGTGTGGCAAGAAACTCACCCACAGACACACCCACACCAGGAGGAGGAGCCAATAATTGTTCATATAGGTCTCCGATAGCAGGGCGGATATTAAAAATTGCGGGTTCAAGATGTCAGCTCTAGACTGCTAGCATGTTTTACTACTGTGTCACCTGAGTGCCCAATGTATGTCTTGTGAAACCCTTATCTGCAATTGATAATGTTGTATGCAGTCCAACATAATAAAAACAAATATCCCAATAACTGTTGTGTGACATGCAACAGGCTTTAGCTACTACATGTCTACATAAGTGTTATTAAATAGTATGTAAAGATTCACCAAAAGACACTGAATAAAGGATTCCTAAAATCCCCAATTCAAATTGATTGAGAATGCATAAAAATGTAAGTCGCTCTGTATAATAGCATCTGCTAAATGCTGAAAAGTGTCATGTTAATTAAACAATCTATAATTAAATTAAGTCAAAAGGTTAAGAAATGAGGTTATATTAGGCCAAATGCATATCAAGTTTTGAGTAAAAGTCCACAGAGTTGTGAAAAAAATAAATCCAAGTTGCATCCAAGTTCAGTCAAGTGCTACATTATAATTTTAACAGTACTTTAACATTAATAACAACCTAACGTGCACAACACACACACCTTAAAGACCAAAGTTCTCTGTGTAGTGAAGCAGTGTTGCAAGAAAAGAGCACTCTGGTTTCCAGCCATGCTGTGGAGGAGAACTTTAAGCACTCCGCCCAAAACGCTCTCCTTCAGCTCAGACAGAACCACCGTCTACAACACACACACACACACACACACACACACACACACACACACACCTGTAAATATTATCGTTTCAATAATTATGCAAGCCAGGAGTTGAAAAAGAAGTGAATAAGCTGTTTTTACTTTGACAATAATTTCCAGAGTGTCCAAAACTATTAAAGAAGCCTCAGTTGCCAAGTTTCCGTCCACCACTGACTCTTGATCCATCTCTGCTTTTGTTCTGCATGCACACACACATAGCTTTTCATGGAAACAGACACACTCACAGACAAATGCAAGCTGTCTATTAATGAATTATGTAGATATACACACTGGATGGCTCGTAAAGAAGGTTCTAAAAAGGCAGTTTGCCATCTTGCTAATGTATGAAAGCTGGGAAAGACAGAAAGAAACCCACTTGTCCACTCTGTCTGCATTCTGTCTCCAGTGAGTTATATTCTTTCTCCATCGTACGTTCTCCTGGCTTCCATAAGGACTCCTCTCTACAGACATTCGACACAAGTTAAAGAGACTCATGGCTTCACTGAAACAAAGTCTTGCACACCTATGCGCAAAGATGTTACATTGTACCTCGACATCGGCGAACCATTTCCTGACGGGCTCCAATAGTGCCTAGGATGGCCTCCTCCAGACGGGCCTTCATGTCCTGCGATTTCTTAAATGTCAAGCTGTTGATCCGCTCCAGAGTCTTCTTCCCCTGAGATCAACAATTGGATACAGAAACTTCTGATTAGTCTGACATCACAAAATAGAAACCCAATAAGAGCGTGATTGAAATTTATATATGTCAAGTATTGTTGCATAAGACTCATCCATACATTGTATGGCAAACACAAAAAAGCTGGCAGCATGTTATTGTTTATCGATTTTTGTTTCAATTTCATCAACCACTTAATCCTCATCAGAGTTGTGGTGAGGTGCTTGCAAGTTTGGGTTCCACCAGAAAAACACACGTGCGAAACAGACATGGTGCCAATCCTTCGTTACCGAAAGCACATCTGATATTCAAATAGTAACTTGGATCAAAATCAATCAGTGGTGTGCTAGTGTAATAGACAGCTGCCATCGCCTGAGTGCAAACAAGCCAAAATATTAAAACACTGTTCCACTAACAATAACATCTGGCAGACTGCAGGAGTTTGGAAAATACTAGAGAGCAGTGGCATACATCTGGCAACCATTGCAAACAATGTTCGGTCAGGGTGGCATCAGATTGCAGGAGATGTCCTTTCCCCAAGACCTTACCAATATCTGTTATTACTGATTCTTGTAGATTATTATAGGTGTCACTCATGCAGACATAATTCCTTCTTTTCAGACAGATTCTTATTCAACATGTCCTTTACATAAAGGGGTTAAATTTTATTTTATTTTTTTAATATATGTATTCAAGATTTCACTTTGAGCCTTATTTAAAAGCCACTAATTTTTGCAGGTTTGTTTCACAGCAGCTATATGCTCAATGTCTAGACTGCATAGGTTAGGAAGAATGTATGCTAGCTTTTTTATTTAGGATAAACTAAGATCTGTGGTCTGGTGTACACATAGACTTCTATATTTATACAAATCTGGGCGTCTATACCATTGGACAACTTGCACTGATTGCTCAAAAATATTTATTTAAATTAAAAATCACGTAATGTTTTTTCGTGGTCTAAAGACCAAGAGGAGTGCATGGGCCTCTGCTTTGAATATTGAGGAATGATGAGGGAGGCGAATACTGTCACCATAGCCAGTGGTAAAGAATGCAGTGCCCACATGAGTCTCTGTTTTTGATCCGTCTGTAAATATGAAGATGTGTTTAGGAAATCTGAGTGTAATGTTGTTGTACAATGATCAGTAGTCAAAAGGTGATATCCCGCCTCTATAAGAACCAAAGGCCAATCATTGTTCATGTGCCGACTCAGCCCAGCCAGAAGATTAAATATTCCAACTCTGGTGACCTATTGTGTATTTCACTGCTGTGCCACCTGACCCGCCCATTCATTGACTATTCATCTAGGGTAAGTAACAAAGACAATTTTACGTGCATAAATCAAATAAATAGAAAATCTTATAACTTCTTCTTTTTTAACAACAAACCTTTTGTTTCATTTGCCAAATAGTAAAACTATAACTTAAGGAGTTAAATACTTTTCAAAGGCGATGTGCATGATACAGTTTTTTTTTACTGTAGGCTTTGTCCAAAAACTATACAGGTCTACCAGGTTTTCTCATTTAGACACGCATACTAAAAAGCCAAGCTCAGCTTTGATGCAGGTGCAGTACCTTGTACTCAAAGCAGGAGATGGCCAGGTGCATGAGGTCAAGCAGTCGGTTGATGTGCAGCACAGAAAGCTCCGAGATCCAGCGCTCTAGCAAAGCTGGATCTGCGTTTTTCAGCACCCACAGAACACACACGAGCAAAGTCCTGCTGCACTCAGCAGAGATGGTGCTGCACTGGCGTCCAGTCTGGACACACACACACACACACACACACACACACACAAACACACAATATCACAGTGAGATTTAATTGTGTTCGTGTGAGTATAAGTCAATTGTGACAAACAAAACCATGCAATAAGGATCAAAAATACCATCAGGAACATCCTGCAAATGGCCTTTGTGATGCAGTCTGACAATGTTTGTGAAAAAAAAATTAAAAAAAATAATAATAAATTTTGGTAATAGCATGTTTTTGTAATGGCATGCTGTATTAGCTTAGTAAGCATTCAAATGACCGGATTTATAAGGCAACGTTCTATTTACTAAGGTATCTGATTATGTAGACAGTAAGGCAGGTTGCTAGCTCTTAGAACACATCCCAATGATTTTCTGGTGTTGTTTTTGTATTTTGTAAAATTCAACATTAAAAGGACCCCAAAAAGGAGGTGCAGAGAAAGTGTAGAATGCATTATGGTGTATGAGACAGCACACTGAAATGTGATGTTTACATGAAACGTGACAGTATGTTCTATATTTAAGTATGTTCTATAATTTAAGATATATAATTGTATTTATAACAACAACAACAACAACAACAAAAACAAATAAGACATTCAAAAGGTTATGTAAGGGATGGGGGTATTTTGTGAGGTCTGACACAAATTAATTATATTTAAATTATTTAGTATTTTTTTTTTTTGGCAATAATGTCTACCGGGAACATTGTTGACTAAGAACAACCTTTTGGAACCCATTAAATTTGTAAGTCAAGGTTCCACAAACTGATTGTTGTCAGCATTATTAATTTGCAATTGTCTTTCCAGCTGATGAAATAAATTTCCATGAAATTGCGACGGTAACTGCAAAAAGTGACTGCTACATTGAAAAGTAAGCACAGAGAGATGACAGAATTTTATCAATCTGAATCATGTCCTGCAATCTCTTATCAATCTCTTTTCAAATGCACAAAAGTGTATCATGTTTAAAACACTAAAATTTGTGTAAGTAGTACTGTGCGATCACCAGTGAAGGCAGTGTGAAGAGATTGGCTTTGGAATGCGGAAGTGGGGAACCTGCTATTGCCATAGCAATCGAGGGACTGATGGTGCTGTTGTCTTGGTCAGAGTCATCAAAAACCACAGAGGCATGCCTTGCACGCTGAGGAGAGGTATCTAAAACGAAAGAAAACATCCATAACATAAATCACATGAGCAAAAATACACAGCCTGGATGGTAAAGTACCCATTGCACAAACCGTGCAGTGGCCTTAAACAGTAAATATGTGCATATCATTGTGATTGGAACTAGAATAATGGAATGCTTTTCATGACCAAAAAATAGCGATAAAGCTCCAAATGCAGTTGAATGCTATTTTTTTATTTGTGTTTTAATGTCGAGTTTAGCACATCATTTAAGCCAAAATAAATATTATGTTTCTGTCTTGTTTATTGTTTGTGGAAGTTTCATGAATTGTTTGGCTTTGGATTATGTATAGTTATATGACTGGCAGTGACATAAAATGTATACAGTTAGATGAATGGTTTAGATGATACGAATACCTTTTTTGCCATGCTACAAGTACAGAGAAAGACCTATATTTACAAATTAGCTAAACTTTTTTTAAACACTGTACTTGTCCAAATGCATCAAATAGAGCATCAATGACAATGGGACTATTTATCTCATCTTTGAATACTGAATACTGAATATGAGTAAAATTTAAGAGTAAGAATGGATTGTGCTTTGAGAATACACCAGTTCATAGAGTTTCGCCCGTTGGCGACTTGTCCCACCAGTGCAACTTTTTTTTAAGTTGAACCATTGAGAAATCATGTCACAATTTGGCATGTGCGGCCAAATTGGTCACACTCTAAAGTGTTTTTGTTATTTTATAAATTACATTTATCAGCAGAACTGTGGACAAAAAAACTGCAAAGAGCCATTTTTCTAGACAGTGTCTGACCTTTCAAACAAAGACTATTCAAACTAGGGTCAAAATATCAATGCTAAAAATAGCAGCTATTTGGGGGAAAATAATGTTTTTTTCCTTACCAGTGAAGTCATAGAGCTGGGACAGAGTCTCCATGACAATTGGGATGAGTGGCAGGTACAGCTGGGCAATGTGTGCACGGACCAGGGGGGCAGTAAAGCGTTCGTCTGAATCGTGACTGCACAACAGTGAGTGCAGTGCGCTGATTGCTTTCTTGTGTAAAAAAAAGACACTGCTGGAGAGAGTGAAAGCAAGTTAGTTTGGTGTTGGGGTGTGTTGGGGTGTATGAATGTGTGCATGTGACATACCCCTCTCCTTCAGGCTCTAGGATGAGGGCAAGCTCAGAGAGAAGCAATCCAGACAGGAAGTGCTGCTGACGGAAAGGCACGGACAGTTCAAACATGGTGACCACACCCTGGTCGTGCACTGGATAAGAGAATGCTGAACTCTGAAAATGAAAAATAAGACCAAAAAATAGTTGTTAATGATAGAGGATGTGCATACATAAAGACAACAAAATGAGAGATTATGTGTTACCACTAACCATATGAACTATTTTTTTCAACTTAACAGACAAACAAATGTCGGGTTATAAAATGAAACATGATCTAACGAACAAGTGCACAAACCTAGTGCACTTACTACATAAGCAGCACTAAATAAATTATTATTGATGTTTAATTTGTATAAATGTTTACACGTGTATTTATTTGCAAATTTGGGCTTGTCAGTGACCATTGAACTGTTTTCGTTACATGGAGGGAGAGGTTATCTGGCATCCCATCGGTTTGAATGGCATGACGCTAACTGTGTTTGTATAATGGATTTACAGTGAGTCCTCGCTTATTTGTGGTTTAGGATTTGCAGACTCACTCATTTGCTTAAGAACCCTACTTATTCCAGAAAATGTGCTTGCATGAATTACAGTACTTACATATAGTAGTAACATCAGTACAGTGATACGAGCCGGTCTGTGTCTGTGGTGTAATAATGTAATGGAGATATCTTAAGTGTTCTTAGCTAAAAAGAAAACTAATGTGTCGTGCTGTTATTTCAGAGAAGAGGTTTTATCTTTAACAAAACTGCTTTATTGTCCAAAGCATACAGAGGCATACAAAAGCTAACAAAGCTACAACCGAAGCTACAAGTTTCACTACCGTAAATGCATAAAATAGGCAATTGTTTTACACAACGTAACAAGGTGAATCTGGTTTATACTAGGTTAAGTTTATATTAATGTTTGAAAAGATATATACACTGCTCAAAAAATAAAGGGAACACTCAAATGAAACATCCTAGATCTGAATGAATGAAATATTCTCATTGAATACTTTGTTCTGTACAAAGTTGAATGTGCTGACAA
>JAYDZG010000015.1:9473600-9487701 GCA_034509265.1 Microcambeva bendego | reverse complement strand
CATAAAAACCAGAGGGCAGCAGATCATGTGAAAATATAATATTTGTGTCATTCTCAAAACTTTTGGCCATGACTGTAGAGTTTATACAGTAGCCAGCAGCTAAGAGCACTAAATGAATATGCTAATTATTTGAAGGGAGCTGCAGTCTGTATGTTAAAGTTTTACTAAAACATTGTGTAGATTTTTTTTTTATTTAGAATACTCTTTTCATCACTGTGTAGTGAAATTCGTCTTCAGCACCCAGAAAGCAGTTAGAGGTTAGGTGCCTTGGGAACCATCTGATCACCAGCCCAGTTCTCTAACAAATACTTATTGATTAACCAGTTAAATCATTTGGATTCCTAACAGATTTCTCTTTTTTACAATTACCCTTTATTTACTACATCTACAATGACCCTTTATTTACTACCACCATCTACATCAAACACTTGTACTGCCTTCTGTATTACTACCGTCATGTATTACTGCTGAAATGTTAAGGAGGAAGCCCATCCCTTAAAAGACTAGTTAACTTTCTTTTGCTGGTGCTACTAATTAATTCCTTCCAAAACAGTGCTGGAACAGACTGTGGTACCATACCATCGCGAGCATCAGTTGAACAGTATTGTACTGCAGAAAGTAGTGTGTTGCTACAAAAATGGCAAGAAAAAGACAATTAACAATGGAAGAGAGACTGACCATCAGAACACTTAAAATGTAGGTCTTTCTTACAGAAAAATATTGCCAAGAAAGACAAGGTGTCAGAGAGTATAGCTTTCTTCACCATCAAAAGGCTCTCAGAAACTTGGGAAAGGTCTGACAGGACGTGGTCTGGCCACAACTGAATCGGAGAATAAATTTCTGAGAGTTAACAGCTTGTGTGATAGGTGGCTCACAGGACAACAGCTTCAAGCAAAGCTTAACAGTGGTCGTAGTGAGACAGTCTCAGTCTGAACTGTGAAGTGAAGACTTCCAGCAGCAGGTTTGATGGGATGAGTTGCAGCAAAAAAGCCATTGCTAAGACATCAGAATAAGACCAAGAGGCTTGTCTGGGTCATGAAACACCTCCATTTGACTACTGAGGACTGGAAGAAGGTATTATGGACTGACAAATCAAAATTTGAACTTCGGTTCATAATCCAGGATCTTTGTTTGCCTTCGAGTAGGTGAAAGGATAGTTCCACAGTGTGTGACATTAACTGTCAAACATGAAGGAGGAAGTGTTATGGTCTAGGGCTGTTTTGCTGTTTGGTTGGTGACTTGTACAGAGTGAGAGGCACCCTGAACCAAAATGGCTACCACCACATTCTGCAGAGCCATGCATTTGCCTCTGGCATGCATCTAGTCATTCAGGGGTTCATCCTACAACAAGATAATGACCCAAAACATAAGTCCAAGCTATGCCAGAGCTACTTCAGGAAAAAAAGAACAAGATGATCAGCTTGAAAACATGGAGTGGCCAGCACAGTCTCCAGACTTAAACCCCATCGAGCTGGTTTGGAATGAACTGGACAGAAAAGTGAAAGCAAAGCAACCTACATGTGCCACACATTTATGGGAACTTCTGCAACAGATTTGGGAAGAACTTTCTAAAGAATATTTGATTTATTGATGTTCTATTGTAGAAAGAATGGCACGAGTGTGTTCTGCTGTAATATCTGCCAAAGGTGCCTACTTTGATGAGTCAAAAGTTTATTCTAAACTTTGGGCTATACATTAAATCTGTTATTTATTATTATTGTTTTATTATTTATTATTTGTACTATGCTTTCATTTTAGAGTGCAATGAGACATTAAACTGAAAAGTTTCCAATAAAAAAACTGGAATATTTGCAGTGTTCTAAAACTTTTGACCAACAGTGTATATATTTAGTACACCTCTATATGGTTAACATTTAATGATCATACCTGAGTGTGAACAGATGAGGCTGATGTCACCTCAACATTGAACACTGCTTTATGATTATCCACCCACTTCATCCCAGGAAGCTGCACCTGGAAAGCATAAATCATAATAATAATTATATTAACGTCAATTAAGCCACACATACACCCTGTGAAAGTAATACAGGTTTAACTTACATCAGGGGTGAGGACAGAGTAGCTGGGTGGAGGTTTCTCCACTGATACAGGCAGGCTGAATGATCCTGTGCGCAGACGACCATGCTGCATCAGAGGGATCCACTGTAAACAGAAGCACAAACTCTTACATTTCCTTTTAAATAGACTGTACATGTAAACACATTTAATGCAGGCAATGCTTTACTGCGGACTGGAAAGTGTATAATATACTAACTGGATCAACTTAATTTTTTTCTAAGTTAGTGGTTAAAGTTAGTAACTCGTTACACAAGATTCATCAGTTCAGAAGGTGATCACTGCAAAGAAAGGCTGCAGACATAAAATATAATAAATATAATATAAATATATTATAATATAATAAAAAATTAAGGTGGCGGGGGTTCCTACAGTGTAGCCAACAGGTGTCTCCAGCAGTGTGTTCTGCTTGGGCTGGCAGCTGATGTGGTAAAAGGTAAACAGTAGGTGGTGGTTGTCAGTTAGGTTGGCAGGTATTTTCATCTTCACCTCCTCATAAAATTCAGGGGATCTAAACAAAGAAAAAGGATATTAAGAAATTAATCAATAAGAAATGAGTTAATGAAACAGCTTGAGTATTATATGCTTCAGTATGTTGGAGCTCTTACTTGTTATGGTAAATAACAGGTGTGTATGCCTCTTTGTAGAATTCTGCACAGCTGGATTTCCCAAATATGACCTTATATGAAGAAGTCAAATAAATCTTTGTTTTAAAAAAAATCTCACATAAGAAAGCACATTTTCAACTTTCAAATTAGCTTTGCTGCTTTTTAATTCTACCCCTTTTGAGTTAAATTAAGTTTCATTTGAACACATTGAAAGTGAACATCCAATCAGTGAGACATTCTTCAGCAATATCATATGGCTCAGCTGGAAGTAGGCTCTTTTAGCTCCCAAACAAGTGTTTGTTTAGTAGCATTGGTAAATTGTTTTTTAAAACACCAAAATGATGGTGATGTTGAGATAATCTAACTAAAGAGGCTGAACAACATTATTCTATAATCCTAACCTAAAAATAAATGCTGTAAAATGTAATAAAATGCTTTCAAGTGCTAAGTAACTGACAAATGCATACATGATACACGTTTTCTAATCAATTAAACAGAAATAAACAAAATAATTAAGATGAAACTATATACATCAACAAACACAAAAGGTTTTAACAGGTTTGTCCAGCAATGCTACAACATTTAAGAGCTTAAAATTTTTCATCTAAACCGAGTTTACAACTCACAGGCATGGCCTGATTGGGGTCCTCTCCTGCCATGAACTGCACTTTAACAGCAATGTTGCGCACTGAGCCCTGTCTGCTACTGAGGTTAAGACTCTGGGGGTACACATACAATAAGTTCCTAGAGACATATAAAAAGAGAGAGAACACATTAAAGTAACACACAAAAACCGTTGGTTTAATCAGCATTAAGAGTAACAACCAACATTATGCATTGGCTGAAATCCTTCTATTATTAGAACTTTGATGCATGACGTCATTGTAGGTGAAGGTGAATTCACTAAATGAAGAAAACGATTTCGTTATTATATGGGAACAAATGGGATCAGCACAGTGAAGCAGTGGTCGTATGTGGTTAAGTTAACATGCAAGCAATAAAAAAAATCAAAACAAGCATATTAAAATAGTGTTATATCATACTAACTAACTGGAAATCAAACTAGGCAGGGTTACTATTCGGGAACCATTTGTTAATGCATTAATGCACGAACCTGAAGAAACAAGTGAAAAAACACAAAAATGATGCGAAAAAGAAAAAAAAAATCAGTTCATACAACACAATTTTTACCCAAATGTTCGCTCGGCTCACAGCTTGATTTGTCGGCTAAGAAGCAACTCTGGGTTTGCCAAATGCTTGTAGACTGAAGTATAATATCTGGTGTACTAAATATCTGGATACGAGTTAGGCAACTGGTTGGGACTGATGTGTCAAACTACAGCCAATGAGACGGAGTTGTAAAAGCTGGGACAGGGGCATAATTTCTATCAGAATACACATGCTTTACACTATTTCTGAGATTCGTTCTCTACAAAATGTTATTTAATAATATTAAAATACATATTTAACCTTCAACTCTCTATAGAACAATCCATGCTTTTAACTTAGGATCATTATTTTTTTTTTCTTCTTTACCTTTATGCTGCACATCAGCACAAAATAACTTAAGTTTTAACCCCCCCCCCCCCCATAAATTTATTTTAGTGAGAAAATTTACTTTGGAAGACTGTGATTCCTTCTGATGGTAGATCATATAGTGTTTGATTGATCACCGATCAGTCATGTAGTGTGAAAACCATAATGACTGAAAAAGACTCCCAAAAGCAGGATATCCAGTTGTGTAGTTTGAACTGTTGTGTGAATGTGGCATAAGCAGGCCAAAGGACGCTTTGTCGGCAGGCGTAAAACATCAAGTGCTTAACATAAATATGCTTCTGAGTTTACACAAAGCTCTTTCCTGTTCCAGGATGACTGTGCCTTTATGTACAATGCAATGCCTATACATTTATGTTTTGACAAATCTGATGTGAAGAAACTTTCAGTGGCATCCACAGAGCCATGACCTTTTTTTCTGAAACTTCCCCCTTTATCTCCCAATCTAATCATTCCTAATTCTAGATTGTGAAACTGCTGCTGTTTGCATAAGTCCCTATCTGATCACGGAGAGCTGGATCACCACAATCCCCCTCACAGATGTGTACAATGACATGACCTGTCTCTGTTGGATTCCCACACAGGGCTGTATCGTGAATGAGGGGCAAAACAAGGTTATATATGAGCAAGCAATCCAGTCCAAAAATGAAATTAACTCAGTCCAAGACAGGGGCGGTAGATAAGCGGCACATCAGCCGACCAACCTCAGCGCAGGTTCATTCACTTTTGTCATGAAGGCCACAAGGTTTTGCAATGCCCACTAATAAAAGTGCCAGCCTTTTGCACTAGCAGAAAAATGGACTGGAAACATGGTATTACAATACAGCAAACTGGATTGAAAGAAACAGTGTTTAAAAGAAACTTCCACCAGAAGTGCATTAACACTGAATAAAAGGTTAGGAAATGAACAGTGAGATTAATCCTCTGTGCCTCCATGCTGCATCTGCTAGCCATAAATGGCAAGAAAGAAGAACATGTTTCTGTAACGATGCCCAGCTGCTCATCTCTATGGAAGGTGGACTTGTCACACCATGGTATTAGAAAGTGATGCCCAACAAGCTAATGGTCAGGTGGTCACATATCTTTGACTTTACATTTGAATCTTTAAATGATTTAAAATAAAGGATTGTAACTAAGTTACTAATTTTGTAATTTATAAAATGTGTACAAATGATAAAACAGAAGGATTGAGGAACATATGTGAGTTATTGCAGTTATAGGGGAACCTGGACTTAAAAACTTAATTGATTCTGAAGGGTCGTCCTTAAGTCAAAATGTTCGTATCTTTTCTTCCCATAAGAAATAATGTGAACAGAATTCCTTTGTGTCAGACCTCCCAAACACCCCTTACCTAACCCTTAAAAAGTCTTGAAGGCTCTTTTTGTTAATAATATTCCCTTAAATCCTAAATTATAGAGCAGGCATTACTGTAATTAACAATAATAAACCACACACATCACATTTCAGCACAGTACATACACCATAATACATTCTACACTTTCTTTGCACCTCCTTCAAGTTCATTTTGATGAATTGTACAAAATATAAAGAAATCAATGGAAAAACAGCCCGCTGTCAGAATGTTCTTTCACTGGGATTCACTGAAGTTTTTGCCTTGCTGTCTTACTCCCTACAGAGTCAGTCATCTAAGAAAATAGGACGTTACCTTATAAATTCAAATGCTAAGTTAGCATCATGCCATTCAAACCAATATATGTGGTGTACCAGCATGTCAGATAAGGTCTCCTTCCATGTAAACATATAAATTGTTAGTGACAAGCCTGAAATAAGTGTATTCCAATAAATAGACTTTCACAAATAAACACATTACTTTATTATTATTTTAAAAGGTTGTCAGTAATTAGATCACACCCTGAGACCTAAGTGAACTGAACTAGGATTTAGCTATTTTGGCAAGCTCCAAAGTCAAAACAGATGATGCAACAAGCACGGAAAAGAATGACCTTAAAACCTTTCACTATTTACCAAATCAAACAATGAAGCACTGATTGCAACATGTATTCTGTCCTGGCCTGATAAACACATTATTTACACTATTACTTACGAAGCTTTCAGTATTAGACTAATTTGTTTAATTTTATTCAAATTAATGTTTTAAATCATGAAAATTGGAACATTTCATCTTATTATACCACCAATTATACTATTTATCCTAAGAGTTCTATCAAATGTGATTTCAGGCTGACTGATTGATTACTGGCATTAACCAGGGTCGCTCAAACAAGACTGATTGGTTCATTTCTGTACCCGCATGAATTGTATAAATAATAGTGAGGGCAGCCAGTTATAGCTGTGCAGAGCTTCAGAGCAAAATGACTTGCTGCACTTAAATTCTGAACATTTAAATAACCTGGAATTTATTTATAAACACGTTTCTGCTGTATCTACGAACCATTTCTTGTGCCATGCTATTCAACTTTAGGACGATGACTTTTCTGTGTGTGTGGGTGTGTGGAGCATCCTTGTTGCCTGCCAGGACCCTAAGTGAAGCGAGGTTAGCACTCGTAGATGACATGAATGTGCTGATGTATGGGGTGGTGCAATTCAGCGAGTCACTGCATGAGATGTACAAGAACACAGAGATAAGGCTGGAACGTGTCACCCGTGCCATCAGCCATGCTGAAAGTCTGCTGCGACGCCTAGGGCACGACACAGAGCAAGCTGCCCGTTCAAAGCATCAGATTGAAGAGAGGCTTGGCCTCATCCAGGTGAGGGTGGGGCATCGTTTATTCACTAACACACTTGTAAGAAGATACCAGCTGGTTTTGCACTTTGTGTAACTCATTTGGAATTAAGAGAAAGGGTCACTTGGTCCTAATCAGTCCATGAAACCGGTCCATGGTGCAAAGAAATGTGGGGGCCACTTGCAAAGAACATCAATTGACAACAAGACGACAATAACACAGATAAAAACCATGTTGTCAACAGACTTGTTTTCAGATCAGCTAAGAATGGGCATGGTGATTAAACAGATGTTTTTTTTGTAGGTCCAGATGGAAACGCTTCAGGTTGAGACTAAACAGACCAAAGGTTTAGTCAATAAGGTGGAACAGGATGAGGTGCATCTAAAGCACAAACTGAGTGATCTGGAGGCACGCCTGAGTAACTTGACTCCAGAAAGGATAAAAGCACTAAAGGTGAATGAACTAAAGCTCAATAGTCATCTTAGTCAACAGCTATATGTTCATTAGTGATCAGTGTATACCATCCTAGCAAATACCAACAAGGCATAACATTATGACCTCTTGGTTGAAGTGAATAACACTGATTCTCTCTTAATCACAATGCCTCTGGTATATATCATACACCAAGTGAATATTTTATCCCTTAAGTTGATGTTAGAAACAGGGAAAATGAGCAAGCATAATGATTTGAGTGAGTTTGACAAGAGGCCAAATTGTAAAAGTTAGACAAATTGGTCTGAAAATCTCTGCAGTGGTCAGTATCTATGAAGTGCTCCAGGGAAGAAATGGTGGTCAACCGGTGACAGGGTCATGGGTAGCCAAAACACACTGATGCATATAGGGAGTGAAGACTCAAACCAACAGACAAGCTACTGTGGCTTAAATTGATAAAGATATTAATGGACATCTTAATTTGTTGTGTATGGGGAAGCAAAAGGACCAACACAATATTAAGGAAGTGGTCATAATTTTAAATTTTAAAACTGATTAGTGTTTGAAGCAAGTTTTTCCACCTGGTCTGATGAATTGAAAATGTCAGATTTTTAGACTTAATTAGCTGTAAGAAAATGACTTGCTTTCCTTTTCCACTAAAAATTACTTCGGCTATCCATATTGTTGCTGTTATTTTTGTCTGCTGATAGCAATGTGTATGAGAAAAAAAGCTTTAAGCCTACAGTAAGAACAGCAGTTCCTTTTCCGTTCCCAACTGTAACTAACTCAAATATTTTTGTACATCATTGTGACAGGAGGCCACCCAGAAGCACAACAGTCTTCTACACAACTTGATAAGTTGGACAGAGAAACAAAAAGAACAACTGAAACATCAGAATCAGCAGCTGGCTGAGTTACAAAAACAGACAAGCGAGAGCGGTTGAACTTCCCTTCCACCATTCTAGTCTATGGTTCAGGAGTGGCACATATATCATCCCTAACTGTAGCCAATATTTGCCAGTCTTGTCAAGATGGGATTAAGTGCCCCTCAGTCATTGGTCGTCTCTGTGTTATTGTGTCTGTCTGTGTTCGTGAAAATTTAGTGGAAGTTCATTCATCTGAGGGATGGACAGAACTGTCTATTAACACTCCAACAATGTATAACATATGTGGGGTTTTTGTGGTTGGTTGTATTTTCTTGAGCCCATATTTTGGTGGGCCAATAGAAAATTGTTCTTCCAGTATGTTGGTTAGTAAAGCAGACCATTGCCTAAAGTATGTGGCCATTACAGCAATTCCTAATTGAAATGCTATGAGTTCAAACCAATGCACAGCAAGCACAACGCAAAAAGAAAATAAGTAATCATTTTACATTAATTAACTGTGATTAACCACAATTTCACAAGTACCACGCAAGCCTGAACATTGCCAGATCTGTAGAATCAACAAATCACTTAAAAAGAACCTGCCTGACATCATGAAGCAAACTACCAGATCTGAAAAGGCTTGACATTATGCCCCGATTCAAAGAAATTCAAGAACAGATGTGAAACAAAGTCTTTGACCTTTATCAGTCTAGAAAAGGTTACAAAGCCATTTCTAAGCACAGTACGAGCTATTATCCACAAATGGAAAAAAAAAACATTGAACAGTGGTGAACCTTCCCAGTACAAAACATTAGAAATGTGAAAAGCAGCAAATACCTTTTCACAGCACTGTATGTTTGCACTTTTTTGGAATAAATCACACATCTTTAATATTCCAAGCATGATTTAACCTACATGAGACCGATACAAAACTGACCTGTAAGTTGTGTGAGGAGTATAACCGTAGCGTGCAGGGAACTCCAAAATCTCCTTTGTGGGTCGCACGCGCAGGTCAGGGTAGGGCTTCACATGGAGTAATTCAGGAGAAAGACAGTAGTGAGGAGCCTCAGGAGCAGGAGAAATGTCAATCTTTAACTGAGCTGGACGACACAGGAAGAGAAACAACATGGGAGTACATCAGGAACATTTCCACAATACTGTTGATCTGGCAAGAAATAAAACTGTGCAGTGCCTAAAATCATGTCCAGCTCTCCTTATTGATCATTTAGTTTAGGGTGTACCTGTGACAGGCCGGAGTCGTCGCAACAATGAGGAGGGCCTCCTCATGTCAGCAAGAAATTTATACAGGTCTTCATCACTTAGCCTGTCCCCCTCCTACAGGGAAATAACAACAACAAAACATTCCCATGAGAGCTCTCATGAAGTGTCATAAGCATACAATTGAAAATAGGATGTATATAATTTGACAGTGGGTCCTTGAGTGAGCAATTGACTAATATGAGAAATTGGTGCAAACAGTTTATGGCTTCTTATTTCCATGGTACAGCACTTATTTACTTTTGTAATTATGATTTTATCATCACTTTATTACACTCATGGCATGATAAGTGGGTAGCACTCTACAAGGAGTCTGTCTGGATTTCCTCTGGGGACCTGCTTTCATTGCTCATTTCAATTGATATCATAAATATATATCTGCACAAAGACAATACAGATCAAACATATAATGATTTATACTGTATTAGAATTTGTTATGAATTGTTAACTATGGTTAGCAGTTAACTATGGTTAGCAGTTAAAAGAACTTTAGCAAAATTATCTTCCCTACTCGATACACAATAAAGCATTATTACAGCCACTGAAATCTTTCAGTAAGCTTGACTGGCCTGTTTAAAAAAGTTGGTGACTGTGAGAGTTGCCGGTCGGAAGTTAGTAAAGTTGCACATGTCGTCCCCCACGCTCATCCGCTCATATCCTTTTTTCTTTCTTTCATTCCATGTCCCCTTCCTCTCTGTGAATAGAAATTGTACATATAATATTATTATATTTTATGTTATTTCCATGTCCTTTGCATGTACTGTACATTATGTGGAATACGATGTAAATAACCTGTGTCTGAATCAGAATCAGATCGCTCCAGGCCCCCTACACTGCTGACGATGTTGAAGAGGTGGATGGCCGTCCAGGCAAAGGGCATTCTAAAGCAACCCAGTCTACTGCATGACTGCTCTGCCTGGGTCTTCAACTTTTCCAGCTTTTCTTTGTGCTGCACACATAAACACATAAATTTATGGGCACATTTAAGTACAACACACAATTCAATATTAAATGTAAAAGTTTAAAACTTTAAATAAATAGCAGTTGACCTTTGCAGAAGTCCCTTGTATATCATGATTACAACAGTGAGTGAAATGGCTTTCAATTTAAAGCACACCAAATTAGAGGTCTCCACTCACGTGGGCCACGAGACCCGCCACAATATCTTGCAGTGTGTTAAACAAGAAAGTGGGTTTAAAAATTAAATTTACTCGTTATTGGCATTTAATAATACTTAAAATGCGGGTGCATGACCACAAATAATAAACATAATAATAATAATTAATATTAATAATAAACATTTATTGGCGAAACCGATAAGATTAACATGACATGTGCTTAAGAAATATTTGAAAGGTTGTATTATTCTTTTATTATTTTAATGCATATCATTTTATTTAATTTTGTTTTATTTCTTATTCCTGAGTAAGTAATTCCCTCGTCAGTACAGAACCTCTGGCAGAAATTGCTGTCTTCTACAAAATTCTTGATGTGGCGGCAATCAATGCTCAAATTTAATGAGGATAACAGATTGTTGTTGCAAAGAAAAAAATGAAGCAGTTCTCCCAAGGTAACAGAATGCAATTTCAGCGTCTCCAATTAACCTGAGGAAAGGAAATGCGTGGCTTAATACTTGTAAACAGGACAACTGATCACTAGTCTGTAAGCTAAAATTGGTAATTTGCTTCATAACATATTTTGAATGGTTTAGCTGAAACTGTGAAGCAGTATAATACCAAAACTCCATGCTTCTGCACTGCCTTATACAGCAAAACAATAATGGATTCAAAAAGATGAAAGCCTTTGACTAAAAAGGTGTGGTCGGTACGGAATAATGATTATTTTTTTAATCCATAGTACAATAAAAAGTTTAGATCAACTTGGCTTAGCAAGTTATGGTGGGTAAGTTATTGTTACGGGGTCCCTCCATAATAAAGCCCATGTTTTAATTAAGATGCTAACAAGCTTCTGATCAAATGGACTCATACCTTTGGCCAAGTGGTACAGATTACTTCAGTTGTTTAAGGCAACCAAAATAATATGTCTGTGAGCTTTAACAGCTGAAACTGAAATGACTTTTCATCTTGAAGGACAGTAAATTTTGCAACAGTCTAAAAATTTAGAAATTAAATATATATAATAAATTAAATATTCATTTCCACTGGATCTGCCACCAGGCATGTAGTCATGCATTGTGTACACAGGCGACACCACACTCCAGCAAACACAGAGTGAATGTAAGAAGATAAGCACATGCACAGTTACCTTCACTGAATCGGATTCCTTCATGACCATGTATGGCTCACAGCACTCTCCTATGTCTCCCTGCTGCAGGACCTTTTCCAGCTGAATCAAGCATACACAAACTATTCTTCACACACAGCATTATATTAAAGAAATTTGACCACATTGTCAAATTGCATAGTCCTAAGCCCATTTTGCTGCTGGGATAATAACTAAATCCTGAGCAGTAGCTCCCCCTGGTGGATTTACCTTGATAACCAGGAAGATGTCAGGAGAGGGATAGGTGACGGAAAATATAGCAGAGCGAGCAAGGGTGGAGATTGCCGTGTGAGGGTTGTGGGGTCGTAGCAAACTCTTCATCTGCTCTGAGTTCAGGTCAAAGTAAAAGTTTTCTGAAATCTAGAACAAGGGATTTAACAATGGTAGGTTAGCACCAGTGGTTTCATCAAAGCTCAATAGGCCTTGCTTACAATTCTATGTAATTAGTCTTCTGCACTAACAAAATCTACTTACCTTTTTCTTTTCCTTGACATCATATAACGCAAGTGTCCCAAATATTGGTTCAATTTCTATTTCAAACCTGGAACGGTAACAAAATAAAGTCACTACATTACACCAAGAGTAACAGGTGTAAACATTGTAGTTAGTACAGCCTCATTTTGTATTATTAAGTTAGTTTAAAAAAATAAAAAAATCTAAAAGATTTATCCTATTAAAAAAACACCCAACAGGCAACTGTGTGTAATGACAGCCATTCATCTAACTGCCTAATGTTGCAAATACACTTTGTGTTGAGGTTTAGATTTTGAACAGAAATAAACACTAAACTTTTATGCTTCTGTAATTTCTGTAAATACATTAAATACTAAACTGTTACTAAAAATTAAATACTAGTAAATACATTAAATATTAAATTGGCACGGTTCTTTCTGTGTGGAGTTTACATGTTCTCCATGTGTCTCCCCAAGTGCTCTTGTTTCCTCCCACAGTCTAAACACATGCAGTTGAGGTGAAAAGGAGATACAACATTGGCCATGACTGTGTTTGATATAAACTAGTGAACTGAAAAACCTTGTGTAATGTGTAACGATTTCCTGTCATAAATGTAACCAAAAATGGAAAACATGTTGAAATCCCAATAAACAAACAAACAAAAGTCACTAAACATGGAGCTCATTATGCTAAATTTAGGCTCCCAAGAAAAATAACAAATTGTCCAAGAATTGCACAGCAAAATGTATTACAAACGGCCATCAAACTGATGTTGCCCTCAGTGAAAATGAGTACCTCATGTAGCTACTTTATTTCTTTGATAAAAGTAGAAAACAACAATTCAATGTTTTCACTGATTAACATAATTGCAATCATACATTTAAAATTGAATACCTGCAACACATTTAAAAAAAAGTTATAACACTGAGGTAAAAACCCATTTCACACCTATGAAAACTTTTGATGATTTGGCTGAGAAGTGACGAGAACAATTGTGGCAATTTTGCAGGTGATTTTTTTCTCCATTCTTGCTTGACATGAGAAAGCTAATTAACATGATTTTAATCTTAATGCACCATATATTTTATTTCAAAACAGAGTTTGAGCCCTGAGAATTCAGCAGTTTTTATAGATTTTTAGTTTTCTATATTATAATTACAGGTTGTATTTCTTAACAGTCGACAGTTTTAAATGTCTCAGTTTTAAAAGTACTCAGCACGGATGGAACAATTAAAAAATATTAGATACGAATCGATTCAAATCAATTATTCCTTTAAGATGAATCGATATTTAAACAGCAGGGGGCAGTGACACAATATTTTTAACACAAAAAAAGAATCCATTATTTTTAGTTTTGCAACTAAAATTATAATACAACAATATTGCATACTACTACAACTAATTACAATAACAAAAAATACCAGTAATAAATATTACTAAAATCTGTTTACATACTTTATTTATTTGTTTTATTATTATTTATTATTAGATGCAAGTTTTGAATGAATGAATCCATTATTTTTGACATAGTTTTGCAACTACCTCCAGAAATAGACATTGATTGTTTAAATGAATAGAAGATTGCAACCACTTTACTGTCCTTAATTTTCTAGCTACATTTATTATATTTGATTGACAGCACTAGCATCTGAAGATCAAACATTTTCTATAGTAATTTCAAGCATTGACCTACACAGATTCCCTGAATCTGTTACAATATTATACATGGGTGATAGCAAAGAATAAAAAAAAACTATTAAATTCTATATGCTTTAGTAATAATTTGCGAGTAAAACTTTTCATGGAAAAGGATCAAATATTTTAAGCATCAAGGTTATCACCCAGG
>JAYDZG010000015.1:9462848-9473431 GCA_034509265.1 Microcambeva bendego | reverse complement strand
AAGAAAGATCAATGTCTGTAGAATATTTTTCAAGCGGTTTCACCAGCACACGTCCCTGTCTAAACGGACAATAAAAAGCCGTTCTACACACTTCAGGGGGTATTTCTCATTTCATATATGCATGTCATAGAAATAGACAAAGAAGTGTTTCAGCGTGGCTACATGCGGAGCCCCTTAACAAATATGAAGAGCAAAGTCTGTACCTTCATTATAGTATACTGTACGGACGTTTGATAAAATTCGCCCACAATCACACAAACATCATTAATAGTTTATTTGCGCAAATGTGTTTTGATAATACAGATAGCGCTGAAGAGCATAAATCACCTCTGTACAGCTTAATATACATTACCTACAGAGTTCTATTCCACAAAAAAACTGTACCAGAAAGAAAAGTGTGTTACAACCTGTGTGTAGAGCACTGTGAAAATTGGAAATTACTGTAAAAAAAATACTATGCAGATTAAAAAAAAAAATTATTACAGGAGTATTTACAAAGTATGAATCTTAATTTGACTTTGATAGAAAGCATACTAAACTTACTTGAGGGACAGACACTTCACCATTATTCTCTGTCCTGTATGTTCCCTGGGTACCTCATGGACCGAACACCTTTCCACAGCCTCATCCTGCAACACATACATCCACATTGAATGAAACAGCAGGCTCCATAGCGACAGAGCCATGGCAATGTTGACTCAGGCACAGAGTGATGTGTACACTGCACCAGAAGTGACAAGGATAGTGAGGTAGTATAAAATTGTCTCAGGAAAGGTAGTAAAAATAAAGATAAAAAAGTTTACTGGATATAGAAGACTCTGGATGTAGAGCAAGAAGAAAATGTTATGTAGAAATGCTTTTATAGTCTTTAGTTTTTCTTGAAATGTGCAGTGGTCATACCTCATCTGGTGCAGGGTAAAGCCCCATTAGATCAGGATGGCGCCCTTGCTGGCGGTTTTCTCCGTTGCGGCGGTCCATATCCTCGGCAGCCGTGCGTTCTAGCAGTGAGGGGAGTAGGGCATCCGGGGAGGAATTCTTCAGGTCAAAGATGCTGGAGGCCCAGCTGCCCCGTGGCGTATCATCCAGAGACAATGATCTTCTTTTAAGGTCATCCTAAATACAAAAATACCGAAGGGCTGTATTACAACACTATATCATCATATCCAGTACAAGGAATTAAGGAATTGGAGCACTGCAGGGATCAAACAGTGACACATTTGTAATGATGGGGTTCAAACAACAACCTTCTGAAAGTACTAAGCTACCACCACCATTTTTGTAGATTTGTTGGTCGCACACAGCAAGTGGTAACAGCATTTAAGAACTGTGTTTATCCTCTGTCTGGTGTTTTTTCTATGATGTTTGAAATCTATTTTAAAAGAAATGCAGGTGGATTGACAACCCTGAACTGCTCCTAAATAAGTGGGTGAACCGACAAGTATAAATAGAGTTTAAATCCAGTTTGTATATCTGTCATGTGTCAAGCTTTTTAAATAGTGTTAATTTAAAAGTAATGATCTTGCAGGTAATTTAAAGCACCAAACTTGCCACATGTGTAGATATGGGTGTAGTCAGAAAACAAAACTTTACACATTTGCATGGTTGGTAATCTGCCTCGCCCACCTGAGTCAGAGTTAAATCATGTGTAGACCATGTCGCTACATTTTTTGAATCATTTGTCACCAGGTTGAGTAATAGTGCATTAAATCTCAGGGAACCTTTTTTGGAGTTTAGCAGACAGCGTTATCCAATTCAATGGCAAGTGGTGGGGCTAGAACTTTTGATTACTGGTCCCTTTATATACACACCTTTCCTATTGATCACAGTCAAGAATCTGCATTTCCTTGATAACAAAGCTGAACTTGTTCTCTCCGGGGAACGTGGCATTGCAAAATGACTGTGATTAATTCTTTGAGCTAAATTTAGCATTGTTTTGTATGTCTTTGTTTTGGAATTTTCTTGAAAATTTGCTTAGTCCATAGTAGTAGTAAATCATTTCCAAAATGTGTCTCAGTGGCTAAGGAACTATACAACTAGAAAGTTGTAGGCACCAGGGTATAGCTTCAAAATGTATGAAATGACAATGGTATGGAAATCCCAAAAAACTTCTGAAGCAGAGATCTTTACAAAACTTAAAGACAGAGGACAAAACAAAAGCATTTGCTTATAACTTGTCTACTTGAATTAGGATGATCTTCTTTGTAGAGTGTCCCCTTAAGTCTTCGGACTTCCAGCCTCAGAACAATAAATCGCAAACCACCACTGGTGTCATGCAGTTGCCAGGGATTAATGCACAGTGCAAAACAATGTACATTCTAAATAGATCACTCTTTAATTTAATAATCAGATTAAATGTTTGTGTGTCTGAGTGAATATTTTAAATTAATGTAATGTAATTAAATTAGTACAATAGCGCTATTTTTACTGTGACCGAGTTGGTTAGTTTTTTTTTTTTTTTTTAACTCCAGTCAATTCTCCCACCATAATGCATTTTTTTCACCATCCCCCCCGCACCATTAACAACTGTTTTTTCTACCCACCCTTTGCTCTGTTGAAACATGCAAGTTCTAGTTTTTCAGTACATAAAGTGCAGATCTTCAACACCACTGTAAATATGTTATTGGCTGTGTTCGAAAACGGAGCTCTCTACCCAGGAAGCATGTAACCTCACTCTGTGCTCACTCCTGAGAAGGACGTTCTTCCAAATTCTAGATGCCAAATAATCCTGCCTTCTAAACCAACCTGAAATAATAAGGCGATAATCAAGGTAGACCGAGTAAGCATCGGATGCTCACTCATTCAGGTCGGACATGACTGCTCTTCAGTTGTTTTCACATGTTAATACCTTATTTATTATGTTTAATCTGTATAAAGGTGTATGAGTGCGGGCTCATCAGTGAAATTTAAGTGCTTTCGGTAAATTTGAGATGCTAGCGCTTGTGCCACCTCGTCCCATTTTTTCGAATGGCACAATGCTAATGCTAATGAAATGTTATTTAGTTTGAATAACCTGACTTGGTAAGGTGATGACTTAATAGAACCCTAGTTAGACAGCTGCCTAGGTAGACAGCAAGGGAGTGAGGCAGCTCACTACATTTTCGAACAAACCCATTGTTTTCAGCAACCATGTAACACAACCTTAGTTTGTAACTTGACCTCACCTGCTCGTCCTGCCGTTCAGCGGCTGCTGCCTCGTCTAGCTCAAACGTTTGCTTAACCAGGCCTTTCTGTTTCTCCCTTTGTCGCTCTGTGTTGAGAGGAGTCTGTATCGTACTGTAACACTGGTATCTACACAAATAAGTAATCTATTGAAGTAACCATCAAGTAACCATCAATATAAACACACTAATACACTGACATTAATAATATTAAAAAACATTACGTTTATAATCACTAATTTTTGTTTCTTTACATGTCATGACTTCAGTAGATAATTGCTTTCTTTCTTACTTACTTTCTTTGAATAATAAGCCAGTCATCAGTGTAGACCCCAAGCGCATCTCTCACTCTTGGATCTAGAGGACTGTACACAGAAAATTACATGAATATTGTGACATGCAAAAGTTGCATTTTCTAAAATCTGTTTTTGATGGATTGCAGAGAAAAAAAACATAGTTGAGGAGAGTGTGAATTGCACGAGACGAGTTCACATGCCAATAAGCTCTGGGCATGAAGAGCCACACCCTGACCAGCACCATTCCCTGACTCTTGTGCAGACACCATCAATCAGCTAGTAGAGGTTGCACTTTGCTTAGTTATGCGGGGACCCTATCTGTCTTGTCATGCAATATAGAGAACATCACCCAAAGATGAGACTCTGAACTCAAATCCAAGCCCTAGGGCACTAGTGTGTTTTACCACTACACCACCTGAGCAGCCATTTTATGAGGTACAAGAAACACTACAAGTGTACAGATATATACACTGAGTCACACTGCTTATCTGATTTTTTTGCATAGTTTCCTCTCACTAAAACCACCTAAATATGGTAAAGAGGTTACTAAAATTGGTTAATTGAGAGCACAATGTACTATTAAATAGCACCCTATAAAGTATATTTGTATAATACAGCAAGCTTTAGTGTGGCATCAGACCAGACTACTACTTCTAATAAAAATGTGTCACAATGTAATACCTCAGAAGATCTGAGTCTTTTTTTGAAGAAAAAGAAAATGATTACAGGACATATTTGCTAATCAACAGTGTAAAACATGACACAAAATACTATTCAATCTTTTAATTCTCAAATGCACTGGGCACAGCGCAAAACTCTCATTTGTCATTTGGCATTACAGTACATGCCCACATTAATTTCCTTAAGGAAACTGGTCAAAAACCAAGGCATTTCTTCACCATTAGGTTGGCACAGTGGTTAAGTGGGTAGCACTGTTGGCTCACAGCAAGAAGGGTCCTAGGTTCGATGTCCAGGTGTTTTGGTCCGAGTCCTGTCTGGGTGGAGTTTGCATGTTCTCCCCATGTCTGCTTGGGTTTGCTTCGGGTGCTCCAGTTTCCTCCCACAGTCCAAAAACATGCAGAATGGTTAAATGGAGAAATAAATTGTCCATGACTGTGTTTGCTATAAACTTATAAAGATGATTAATGAATAACTGTGTGCCCGTCATGAATGTAACTTAAAGTGTAAAGTGTTAAAATCCTGATAAACAAACAAACAAATCTTCACCACTAAGATCATTAAGAGCTCTTGTTAAAATGAAGTGGAATGTGTCAGCACTAAAAATGCTGGTGGACAAGCACCATTCCTGAATAATGTCTGACTGTGCTCCTGACTGAAAAGAATGTGCTCCTGTGAATTAGCTGTGAACACATAGAATCTGCTTTTGAAGACTCACTGAAAACATGATTGCAGATATCAACAAATCATGCATGTCAGTACTATTAAGGTTTATTATGTATAATTACCAGAATCTATCAGCTATAACCAAGCTCTCCCGCTTACAGATATTTGTTACAAGTTAGGTTTTAAAGCAAACAGAGTTCTCAAATAGGGCTTATATTTCAGGTGTATGACTCAGAAAAACTGGAACAAACATGGCAGTTTGTGTCTAACGTTACAGACAGGCTACAACACAAAAGAGGAACAGTGCAAAGTAGAAAGTAGAAGCTCATTTCCAGGCATAGGTGTCTACCTTACAGAATAAATGAAAGTGAAGTCATGAAAAACCACAACATAAAAAGAGCCCATAAAAATCCAATTTTCAACCCCCCCCCCCATCATATAGGGCAAGCTTTACAAAGCCTTAGTGTATGGAGAAAAAAAGTCACTGCATTGTCACAATCAGTAAATAAAAACACACAAGGAGCAAATCAGATGAAAAACAAAAATTAGAAATACTTAAAAAAATGATGAAACAGAGTTTTACGCTTAACAAGACTCAGTGACGTACAAGCATGCAGCTCCTGAGGAAGACCATTACAAGCATTGTGCCTGCAACACTGAAGGGTCGATCACCTACAGAGCGGTATCTACAACAGGTTGGTACCAGAAAAGTGAAGGGTATGAGTGGGTTCATATGACTGCAACAAGCTACTCAGACCTGAAGAAGCTAAGCCAAACAGTAGTTTGTACTATATTCAATGGTAAACGGTCACCCAATGGAGATTCACGTAAATGATTCGAGTAGTTACAGAGACGCACTTACAATTTAATGCGACTTCTGCCAGATTTAAGCAGCAACTAGTGAAATCATAGTCATGGCAATAAACGTTGACCTTAGCTGAGAAAGCTTTTACATTTTAGCAGCAGAACAACGCTGGGTAAACAAGAGTAAACAATAATAAATAAAAGTCAATTTTCTTTCAATCAAATACTGATGATTCACGTGTGGTAGACATTTCTATTACAGTTTAGTAGTTTTCTAATAGTTTATAATAGTTTAGTGAGTCAACGATCAATCTGGTAATAAGATAAGAAATACATTTGCTTAATAAAGAGCAAAAATAAATATATATGAGATAAGATGTCTTTTAAAACAAGCTGCATATTTTCATTCCTTGCATATACAGTTTAAATAATCTTTTTTTTTTATGCGAAAAACAAATGCATCAAAATGTATACAATAACACAGACATTGCCTCTAATTTGTGCAGCTTTCAGAACTAATTTTTTCATCTACAGTTCATGAAGAACACAAACCTTTAATGTTCTTAGAAAGGATTTGTGGCATTTGTAGGAGGTTAAAAAGGCATTTTTGTGCGAGTACGTGAAGAGCAAATGCTGATTGCAATAAAGAAAAGTCAACATATAAACCACACGCGATTAGTTACTTTTTTCCCTGTATAAAATTATCTAAAACGTTTCGGTCATTTCCTCTGTTGTGTTTGCTGTTCTTCCTTCGCTATTTTCTCTCAGTTTTCCCATTTTGCTGTCCGTCAAATCTCATTAAAAAAGTATTTTTAATGGTATGTGAAAAGTACGCAGTTTAAGTATTATTTCAATATTTTATGCAGCCCCCAGCTTTTTCATGATACCTGCCCACATGTGAATGTGTAGTGTAAAAGTCATTTGTGCGAAACACTGTGCGATTTATATACCGTAGTTATAATGTTTATAATAGATAAAATATTATTTTAAATATTAAATAAATATACTATATAAAATAATAAACAAGGTTTGGATGCCAAAAAAAGCTCAATTTAGTAATTAAATTACATTACAATCATTTCAGTGAGTATGTATATAAAGAGGCTCACTCTTCTTCTGGCAGAGCAGGCTCCAGCGTTGTGCATTCTCTTTCCTGTAGTATGAGCTGTAAGTCATCAGTAGGAAACTCCAGCATTTGTCTGAGAGGCCCTGGGTCAGAGCTAGGAACATGACTGCTCACATATTCTTCGTAGTCGATCGGCTCCACCACCTCGGAAAGGGGCAGCTTCAATTCAAGCACATCAAGCCACATGCACACAGACACACACAGACACACACACAGTGAAATAAAATGAATATCAAGAAAGGACTGGTTCAAACCATTTGACAAACCTACTTAATTAGCTCAAATGTTCAGTCCAGTCCCTAAATTATTGTTCATTAAAAAAAAAAACAATATTTTAGCAAGAATAACGCATTAAGTAGGAATGTATCAATTCAGAAAGAATTGATTCATTTGGATGATAATTTTGAATCGGTTGTTCATTTAAGAACAATCGATATTAACTTTAAAAACCTTTTTATAAATGCAGTCTTTGTCTAGTGTGAATTTATCCTAGATAAATGTCTTCGGCTTTTCATGAAATTTATAAGTATAGAAAATGCTTGGTAACATTCATGACAGACCTTCTTCCAGGACCTTCTTGCTGTGAGGAAACCGTGTTGGAAGCCCGAAATGCAGAAATATCCAATTAATAATTAATGAAGTTGATCAGATGAAACATTTTACACACACACACACACACACAAACTCAGAATTTAGCATCAGAGCGATTAAGTGTTAAGGGCCTTTCTCAACAGCAGCAACCTGGAAGTGGTGGGGCTTCAAACAGCATCCTTTGGATGTTTAGTCCAGTACCTTAACCACTGGGCTCCGGCTGGCCCAAACATTTATTTACATAGATACAAGCACAAACCAACTCACCGACTGATGCAATCCAGGTCGTTTTTTGGACAATTGAGGTGAGCCATATTCCCTGGAGACCTGTTTCCTGACCTCGGAGGCTATTGTTCTGTAAAAGAAAAAACTGTAATTGATAAATAAAGCTGTAACTTTGTGGGAACTTCAACAAGCTTTTGCACTTTTATTTTTTAGTTGTCACATTAGAACATCAGCTAATTTCCAGTGTAACGAGTTTGTGCAGCACATACAGCAGCTGGAAAGGCTGAGAGTACTCAATAAGGTCCTGATAGGTTGCCAAGTTGACTACAGTACATCCCAGAGCTGCTGGAGGGGGTGTGGGAATATACACATACATACATACATACATACATACATACATACATATATAAGGTTTCAAAACTTCCCACCCTTATTACCTTGATAGAGAACAGCAAGTTGTGCAAAAAGTAGTGAAACATTGAACAGTGGGACATGTGCATTCAAATGTTTAGAGAAGGTCACATTAAGCTCACCTGTAAAGATTAGAATGCATTTTAGGTTCATCTGGAAATTTCCATTGCAAGACAATTACACCTAACTTGTGAGTAGTGTATGTATGTATGAATATATGTATGTACACATATATACAGTGTCTCCTAATTCCGGTGCAATGTGTTTTTCCAGGACTGGCCCAGCACTCCCAGATAGGACATGTGTCAGAGGGGAGATGTGGTTATCTGGCTCTCCTTGATCAGAATGGGGGTTGTGCAAATGTCAGCAAGTTCACACTCAGGAATTGAAAATGAACAGATGGTTAAAAATCCAGAAAAAATACTAGCCTAAAACCCTGGTAACACATTTGACTGGGAGGCTAAATGCTTGTTCAAAAATGGACCACGGATGAGTGTTCAGGTCTACTGGTGCAACAAAAGAAGGCAGCCATGATGCCATAGTTCTGCCTACTCAAAGAACTGAAGCAATGAAAAGCTCAAACCAAAACAAAGCCCCACTAGCACCCCATGCCCTCTTTATTCTATCAAAGACGTTGTGCAGCTGCTCCCTCACAAACTGACTCACACTGGTCAAACTGTGCGTATGTATGTGTACAAAAACCTTGCAGCTGCTGTGGTTCCAGGCTTCCCTTTGGACACTTCTTATGCATGCTTTTAATTCTTTACGGCAACGAAGTACACTAAAGAATCAACAAAGGCCGTTCATCATACCTTCCCTACTTTTAGGATACATGACTGCACTATGAAACAAGTCATAGACTCACAACTCTGTGTACCGGATGAAGGACCTCTCCTAAGGTTCAGACAGTCCAGCTGGTCAGAAACCGATTTCCTGAGCTAATGAAAACTCAACCAGAAAACAGGAAAACATTTGCTAAACAGTTCATGTCTCTTCGGCAGGAAAAGAGACTATGGACATATCACAATTCCAAATTTTTGAACATAACTGTGATAAATGATAGATAAAGAAAAAAGGTAGTAATCAAGTCAGTTCTACTTGTTTTTATGAAAGAAATCACTCAGTTGTTTTACAGGATTTATGTGGGATACACCAAACAAGAGAAATTGCATTGCCAAAAGTATTTGTACATCTGAGCATACGCTTGTTTGGCATCCAATTAAAAAAAACGTGGCATTAAAATGTGTGACCTTTAAGTAATTCCATCTGACAAGGGTTCACACAAGACTTTAAAGTATGTCTTTCGGAATGTGTATCCACTCAGTCACAAAAGCATTTGTATGGATTGGCACTGATGTTGGTCAGGAAAGTCTCAACTGTTCGAATTCATTCCACAGTTGTTTAGTGAGGCTAAAGCTTTTTGCAGACCAAGATTTTCTTCAAGCCTTTAGGGTGGCTCTGTGGCTCACATGCAAGTGGATTGAATTGGATACAAAAATTGCCCATGACTGTGTTTGACATAAAAAAGAAAAGGCTTGTTTAACCAGGTGTAAAACATGATGTTAAAATCCTAATGATTAAATCTTTTTAAACCTTTTTAAACCTTCCCTACACTGCTGCTGCTCAGTTGAAAACATTTAATTTAGTGTTGAGGTGTTGTAAATTTAGTGTCCATACAGTAGAGCAGGATTTGAGAGCATCAGATTTACCCAGGCTGTATGTAAGTCTATAGTCTAATATGATATGTGCAGTCTGTGAAACTTCATTCCCTAATTCAAAAGGAAAAGGAAACCTTTCCTCCTCCAAACACAACAGTTGGAAAAGACCACACCCAATTTCCCTGTATCCTGCACGAACACAATGGACAGAATCTCAAAGAGAAAGAAACAACACAAGCTGCCAAAGGAAAAAAAGATTACACATCAAACCTGGATCTTGGAAAATCTATATTACACAGACATTCACATGAATGATGATGCATATTACAGTCCACATTCCACGAGTCAATCAAAGTGATCTGAAATGGAAAAACAAAATGTGATTTTTATCTCTTATCATGGCCCTGCTTGACTTGACAGCATTACAGGGCAGGGGGTGGGGAGGCTGATGTAAAATAACTGAAAGAGAATTCAGCCACAAAGCGGGTTGCTAGCTGTTTATCTGACATCTGATATGATGAGAAAAAGAAAGTATGTAATTTGTGCTAGTTGTTCATTCCTGCTTTTAAAACGATTCATGAGCATTTTTATAACACTCACCGAGACATTTGCTTATTATTAAGTGCAGGTGTTTCAGCCACAATTTCACTGATGTAAAAGAAATAATGTGCTTTAAACTAGGCAACAGGCTAGAACTGGCTAGTTCTAGTTCTGCAGTTTCTGCAGTTGGGCACTTTGTATAAAGATGATGATGATTATCCAATTAGTCACAGCCGACTCTCGGTCACTTGATGGATCATCGATCCAGGACGATTCGGTGTCTCCAATTAACCTGGTAGCATGTCTTTGGACTGTGGAAAACCGGAGTACCCGGAGGAAGCCCATGCGGACAAGGGGAGAACATGCAAACTCCACACAGAAAGGACCGAGATCGCCCCACCCGGGGATCGAACCCAGGACCTTCTTGCTG
>JAYDZG010000015.1:9435256-9453243 GCA_034509265.1 Microcambeva bendego | reverse complement strand
ACAGAAAGGACCGAGATCGCCCCACCCGGGGATCGAACCCAGGACCTTCTTGCTGTGAGGCGACAGTGCTACCCACTTAGCCACCATCCCGTAGCGGTAAAACTTGCAAGCCTGCCAGTGCTGAGATCTTAAGCTCTCAAGTTCAAATGCCAGATGTTACTTTTTATGCTGACCATTGCAGACTGGGAACACAACAGCTGTTTTGGAGATGCTCTGATCCAGTTGTCGAGCAATCAAATCCTCATGCCCATTTTTAGTGCTTCTAACATCAACTTAGAGGATGAAATCTTCACTTACTGCCTATTATGCGTTATTCAATTCACCTGTCAGTTGTAACAATGCTATGACAGTTCGGTGTACATTTAGTCCTCTTCTGATAATATTGGATGTCAGATCCCTACCTAGAAATGTGCCATCCTAAGGAATGCAGTTAAAATTTCAATCATAAAGTCAAATAGGAATTAAACAGGTGAGCTTCAGAATAAAAAGGAAGAATAAAAAGGAAAAAGAAAATGATATAAAAGAAAAATGGGAACTTCTTTTCTCTGTGTTCTGCATGAGGAGTGTTGGTAACTGAATAAACACAATTTAAAGTGATGTGCATTTCCTTCTTTCTAAATATTGACTTATCTGCAGATAGAAAGGTTCAAAATGAATACAGAAAGTCATATGGCTGTGCGATATGACAATATATAAGTTTACAATAAAGTAATCAAATACTAAGTATGTGATTGACAAAAATAAGCAGCATTGTTTTTCTATAAACTAGAATAGGAATTTGAATAGAATAAAACAACGCTGCTCATTTTTGTCACACACATAGAAATTGCAAAGAAAAATAAAGTTCCAATGATTGTCTCAAACACCACTAAACTATTTTACCACCCTCGGAAAATCATATTAAACAGTACAAAGTGAAGCCTCAAAACAATAGAGTGTACAATACAAAACCCACACACTGAAACTCTTTTCCTCAGCACACCATACAACAGAGTATCACGAATATGGATTAAAACTGTCTGCCATTTCAACTTACATCTGCAAAGACATGGACCCTGTTTACACGGTTGAGAAACAGAGGTTTCAGGAGTTGGTGCACACACTTGATCCAAGGTACACAACGGCAAGCCGAAAGTACTTCACTCAAGCAACGTTGCCACGTTTATATGAAAAGTGTTAAGGAAAAGTAGAGGAGGAAATCCATAAACTATGCTACAACCGATATGTGAATCCATAGATATGCACAAATTCTTTGTTTGAAATGTTCTTGTTTGAAAAGTACAAGCTTAAGTTATGATGTTGCCAAATGATGAGTAAAGGGATGGATGAGTTGTATTTCCCCTAGTGAGCACTTCTTCTGTACAATACCAATGGATAAAAATTTAACTGGCCAAGGCTCAATCAGAACTGGGCTTGCCTGCTCATCAGCTTGTTATCAACAACCCTGCAAGGTGGAGCTCTCTGCAGCAAAATATTGAAAGGGTCATAGAGAAAGAGAAAGCTCTCACACAGACCATCTGTGCTGAAAACACGACATCTGGCTTTAACTTGGAAGAACTTGGATGTTCTGGATTCCATGAGAAAAGGCTTTGAGTCCTCTCAGGAATTGACAGATGCCTTGTCAGGAGAGTAGTGCACAAGTGTTTCATATTTGAAACTGGTTCTCCATCTTTTCAACAACCAGGTACTTAAGCCTTAGGATGATGACACAGAGCTCATCACGACCATCAAAGAGGGCACCCTAAACTACTTAAATGAGAAGTATAATGACCAGACTATCAAGGAGCTGCTTTTGACATGGCTTCTCTTGTTGACCCTTGGTTCAAAACAACATACATTAAAGAATGGAAGGTTGACTACTTGAAGGCAAAAGCTATTGCAGAACAGAAATTCCTAGTGGCTGAACAGGCAGGATCAGCAGAGGCAGTATCATGTCCAGCAACAGCAGCTTCCAACATAGTAATGCAGTCCTCAAAGGAGCTCAACTTCTATCTACATACTAGAGATTAAACAATATTAAAATTTCATATCACGATTATCAGTATATTCAAATGTGATAAAAAAATCAAATAAATAAATAAATACTGATGCACAAACTGAAACTTGTTTTACACACTTTTATATTAAGATAAAAAGAATTGACAGCAGTATGCACTTTTTGTTTGAATAAGCATATAGTCAATACAAATGTTTGTGACGTCACCGCAACCTTCATCAGCCTCAGAAAACCAGGTCTCTCAACAATACGAAATAGGGCTATGTCTTTTGCAATGAAATATGAAATAACTCCAATGAGGTCTTAAGCATTTTTGAAGCTTGGTGCATAAGCTTGGCTTAGTGTTTTAAATGCATGTTCACTAGTCTGTGTAATTGTAGATGCATGCTAGTAGTGTAGATTGTCTGATATATGGTTTAATCACTGCTGCTCTACATGAAGCAACCCTCCCTATATTTATCCGGGTTTGTAACCAGCACTGACAAATTCAACTGCCAATCACTATAGCCTCTGACATAGCCAATAATTAGTGTGCATATTTTACCACTTGACCACTCAAGCACCAACCCCGCCAACTAGGCCATCAACATCACAGCATATACTTGTGCATTGTGTCGGTGCATTAATAATGTCTTCTTACATACTCACATGCAAGTGTACTGCTAACCCCCCTTGAAATACGCTCAAACAAAACTAAATGTTGAATAGGGGTCTTAATTACTAGTATTTACTGCTTTCACTCTGTCAGACAAACAAAAATAACTCATTTTGTATATCGAGCATATGTCCTGAAAGATCGCGGTATAATAAATTAGTATTATTGACCAGCCCAGACACCAGTGAATCCCTCTACACAGCGGCACAACTTTTCCAGCAATGAACTCTCACTGCCACTTCCGCGCAATGTAAAATACAATGCTGGTGTATACGGTTTGTTCTAAACCTTGTATTTTTGTGTTTGTAAGGTAAACAAAGCGCTCATGCAGCATTGCGTTCATGGAAACAGAGCTGAGCAAGTCCACATAGGCGGAATGAACATTAGCCGGTTAGCGCAGCTCGTCACATTAATGTGTACAATAAACTTATAAATACCTGTTAATTTTGTGAGCAAAAGCTCTCCGCTCAGTCGTCAGTGTCGCCATTTCATCAGAACCCAACCGCTGTCTAAAAGTCTCTCGGTGTTACTTGGTTATTTGCGGGCTGCTGCTCCGCTTCCTTGTGTTTTAGTGAAGCGGGAATGTTTCCTCCTAGCGGTCAGAGAAAAACACGCCCGCTTACAACTCTTCCCACCAAACCGGTTCTGCTGACGCACCTGTCGTTGGCATGCGGCCAAAAAGGTCGCATCTCAAGTTGTTACTTATCTTCTACACATGCTTCCTATATAGGGTATATAGCAACACCCTTCTATTTCCTTTGTAGTGATCTGTTTGGCCAACAGAAATAAAGAATGCACAGTCTAAGTATATTTTAGGATTTAAACCATTAATTAATTTTTTTTTTTTTTGCTTTAATTAGCATTCACTGATTGTTTGAATTGGCCTGGCTCCGTGATTTTAGACTGGGAGTAAATCGGAGCTGCTGAAGGAATCCCACACAGAGATGACGAGAACATGCATTATTAACACAGAATGCCCCGAACCTTGGATTGAACACAAGACCGTATCGCTGTGAGGTGACAGTGTTACCTACTTGTCAGTGAGGTTGAGCCAGCCACCTTTCCCCAAAGCATGTTTAAACTGTCTGCGCATCTATTACACAGTCGGCGGTAAAGGTCACAGCAAAGCACAAACAAGCGACAGGGTTTATTTGATTATGTTTATTTTGGGAAGAAAAATCCAAACGTTATGAAAAATATTTTTCTAATAAGTAGTCCCTAAAACCAATACATAACCAATAAATGAAAATTCTAACCAAAATCTCTGCTATTTATTTTTAGATTAGATTAGATTAGATTCAACTTTATTGTCATTATATAAAATCAATATCAATATAAATATATATTTTATATGTATATTATATTTTCAAAGTGTGGTTTCTGTCAATAGTGGCTTTATTTAACTGGAATTCATATCTTTTAGAATTGTTTACCTATAATTGTTTACATAGAATGGTTGATTCTGTTAATTTATATTATAATGTGGTGAAATACAATCAATTTAATGCTAGTCCTGTATATAGAAGTTAAAAATGCAAGAATAATTTATCTTTGTGTCGTTATAAGTATGGCTGCTTTTTAAAAACAAATGAAGAAAATGTGCTGAAGTGACATGGGAGGTATGAGTGGTACAATTTTCTTAAAATCTGTATGGTAGAATCACTTGATAATTAATATGTAGATAATTTAAGAAACCCTGAACTGATATGTTTTGATTTTCTGGACTACTTATTAGAAATGACTATTTTATAACGTGTTTAAGTTTAGTAATCCAATTTTCTTAAAATCTGTACAGTTAAATCACTTGATAATCCATATGTAGATAGTGTAATAACCCCTGAACTTACATGTACATGTTTGATGAACTACTTATTAGAAATGTCTATTTTATAACACGGTGACCTTTCCTTTCCAAAATAAACCCTTTTGCTTACTTACTTAGGGGCTTTTAACCCCTAAGTGTGTAAAACAAGCGGCGACTGTATGACGTCACTTCCGTGTTGAAACTAGGCCAAGAGATTTTTTAATCTAGCAAGTGGGGTTTTTTGCACTCGTGACAGCTTTTTTATGCTCACCAGAGCTTTTTTGCGCTCGCGAGAGAATTTGCAGAAATGGCCGGTTCTTTTAGCCAAATGCTATTGGCTGATGGCACTTTCACTCCCCAACAGAATCGAGCATCACTTATACATATTCATTCCAGACCTGCTGATTATTGATACAATGTCTTAACCACTAAGCTACCAGTGTTATGATAGAACCTGTTTTTTCAGAAGCAGGGACTGGCTGTCTGATGAGAATTTATGAAACAGGAAATTATGCAAATTATAGAAAGATTGTCCTCTGCATTTTAACCCAATCTGTGCAGTAAAACACACATATACACACTAGTGAACACTAGGATCAGTAAGCACATGTGTCCAGAGCGGTGGGCAGCCCTAGCCATGCTGCCCATGGAGCAGTTAGGGGTTGGGTGCCTTGCTTAAGGACACTTCAGTCATGACCTGTTGACTCTGGGAATCAAACCGGCAAACATCCAATCACAAGCCAAATTCTATAAACCCAGTGAGACTTAGAATCATAAATAGGGCCTGGCTAATTTGTGGTGTGCTGATAACATTAGTTTATAGGTAAACACAAAATATCTTTAGCCTTTTCCAGTAATCTCAATGTTGTGTTCCAAACACCCATAAATATAGACCCATCTATTTGGGGTCCCGAATGTCCCAGTTACCAGAATCAATTAATAAAGGTGACAGATTTTCTATCTAGTGTGCAGCTGACTCTCTAACACACACACACACACACACACACACACACACTTTACAAAATACCCCACCTCTCTCTTTCCTGACCTGTTAATTATTTTACCCAAACAACACTGGGGTCTCTGGGACCCCAGAAAAAAAGGCAATTAAGGCAATGTCAACAAAACACAACAGAAGGTTATTATTAACAGTATGCTTATTTTCTTAATGTTGCTTTACAAAGCCACACAAGAATGACAAGAGACACTTTTGAATAGTATTGAAAACTATATGCAAACTGAGTGTATAAGCAACGTGTTTGATGTGTTTATATGAATGCATGTATTGTTTCAATGTGGATGGGCTGAGTTAGGCATGCATTAATTGTAGTAGGTATGCATTAATTATAATAAAAATACAATACATAACTATTTTTTTCATTAATGGTATTGTTTTAATGCACACCTAATGAATCCAATTTCATTGCTATGCTGAAAGTTGAATCTATCCGTCTATATCTAGACCATTTTTGTGAAATTTATTTGCCAATATGGCTCAATCACACAACACAAAAATTACTATGTTTATATGTCTCAGACACAACATATGCAGTATTGTTGACATTTTAATTGTTTCTCTGAAATGTAATCCACTGATGTAAATTTGGAAAACGACGTTGAAGTTGGTTACTTATTCACAGCTCCCGATTCGTCCAGCTCCTTATTCGCAGACTGAAGTTAGCTCCTTATTCAAAGCAGTTGTGTGCATTCTAAAACATGAAATAAACATGATATTGCTCATGAAATAGTCTGAGAAAATGGTTTAAATTTGCACAAGAAAATGAATGTGAGACTGGAGTTCTGGAGGTAATTTGAAGTCCGTATTCACTTTAGGCCAGCACAAATACACATCCTAAGGACAGTTCTAGTCTCTCCTGTATAGTAAACATAGATTTTGCCTGATATGAGACGCCTTTATCCAAAGCGACTCACAGTACAGTTACATTATAGGGCAATGATGGTTAAAAGCCTTGCTCAATGGGCCAACAGCAGCAACCTAGCAGTGTTGAGGTTTGAACCGGCGACCTTTGGATTACTAGTCCTTGGATTACAGTCCTGTATCCTAACCACTACAAATAATAATGAATAATTTATTAAATAATAAAAACCACAAACAGAACACATGAGGAAGAAACCAAAGAAACAAAAGACAAACTAAAATGCCAGGATCTAACTGGCGAAGTCCAATGTGCTGGACGAGTGCGGGTGCCACCTGCAGCTTGAAGCTCGATCCATTAGGAAGGTTCTGCAGAAAAAAGGAAAAGGTAAAACATAATATAATATATATAAAATAATGGAAGTTCCTACTCAACTCAGGGAAAAGTGTGTCTCCCAACAAGCACCGGAGTGCTAGGTTGCTCACGGGCAATCCTACCGAGGCATCGTGACTGCTGGAGGCACATCGGGAATGGACGAATGCAGCAGGCAGCCAGGCATTTACCGCATTCTGAACTCCATTCTGACTCTACCTTGGGAGCTAATTTCCTCCGGGCCTCCTAGCCCGTATTTGACTGAGCTCTCTAAATGGGCCCAGCCATTACTTGCTGGCCCTTACAGTGAATAAACTCACCAGGAACCCCGGAGCACGACACACTGAGCTAAATGTTAACAAAACAAAGGCGCAGCACCACACACTGGCTTAGGGACGTGATCTGTAAACAATGACCATGCCGAGAGCCAGCATGCAGTTCGCAAGCAGCCAATGGCACTTACGTCAAAATGCCAGCACACGTGGTCGGGATTGCAGCAGATGGAAAGCCGGTGGAGCAGTGACTGGTGATGTGGTGAGATCCTAACAGTTTCCATTAAAATTAGAGTAAATTAGAATAAATTTAGTGTAAAATTTCATCTCAGGCCAAGCTACATCTATGTTTACTAGAACTGTCTTTATGATGTGTATTTGTGCTGAACCAAAGTGAATAAGGACTTCAGGAACTCCAGTCTCATATTCTGGTGCACATTTGTCTGGTGCACATTTGAGCCACTTTTTCAGACTATTTCATGTTTAATGTCATGTTAATTCCATGTTTATTGTTTTAATAATCTGTAAAATTATAAAGTATTGTAAACAGAGACCAGTATGATCAAATAAACCAAATAAAGAGCAATTAAATAAGGGAAGAATTACAATATTTCGTACATGTTTTAGGCATGTTTTGTGCGTTGTGAGGGTAAACAGTTCATTACTCTCTGTGTTAAGTCCCATCCATTTGTCTGTGGAGCAAAGAGCGCAGCATTGTGTACATGTGAACATTCCCTTTCTCTAACCGCTGCCCACTGAATAAGAGTCTGCGAATAAGGAGCAGGGACGAATCGGGAGCTACGAAAAAGTAACCAACTTCAGCGTGGTATTTGGAAACTGGGTTTAGTTTCAAAACAGGATACAGATTCAACTACTCATGAGAAAACACGAGCGTGCTAGTACTGTGGTTTGGCCATCAGGGGGAGACGTGCACCACATTTGTGCGAAAACTTGGCCCAAGCTGTTTTAATGGCTTGACATGTACCTATTCTATCTGTTTTATTATTATTATTAAAAGCAAGGTTAACACCTTTTTACACCCCGATCTCTCACTTTCTCAAAAGGAGGGATAAAAGCTACAACTGTTAAAACATACAGTCTCAGTTTTTCGCTGTTTGAATGATTTTAGGAATTAAATCACATAAAAATAAAACATATATTTGTATTTAAATTAATCATCTTTTTACATATAGCACTGTTTTGGTTACACGAAAGGCATTTTACAATCCAGGAGACCTGGAGATCAAAGTGAACCTTTTATCCTTTCTGTTTCCCCTTGCTGCAAGTGGCTCCCTTCCCCCATCAATTGGTGGTACATGACCACACTGCTGGCAGCGCGGTTTAGGAAGTCAGCCTATTTACTCAGGACCACGGAGAGCCGCTACAGCCACTGCAGGTAGTCATACAGGAGCCAACACTAGCCTAAAGGAATGTACACACGTGTATTTACTGATTTACTGCTAAATAATACCATACTACATGTTACACACATAAAGAACTGCAATTTGTAATATGATTTATAACTATTCAGTAATAAATAAATTACTGAAACAATGCACCTCAAAGAAAGACTTGAATCCCTCTATAGAGCACAATATCAGGCATCTGATATTCTTTAGATGGCACTGCATCAATAACTGTCATTCATCAATAGCTGATATAACCACATGGACAAGCAATCATTTTAGCAATCCTTACTGAAGCCCTACACAACACAAAAGCCTTATGTTAGCCATGTTGTTAGCCGTGTTGACTTCTCTGGGCTCTGGGGCATCTAGGATCGATTTCAACCCAGTGGAAATGTGTACAGTGGTCAGATAAAAAAAATGGACGCTGTGTGGGCCAGACCAAAAACAACTAATTCAAAAGTCAGGGTCTATCATGGTAGGAGGCTGTGCTGTAATGGCCAAAATGCAGTCAAGTACTTTGAGATTTTACAGCAACATATGCTGGCATTAAGAAGATATCTTTTTCCAAGAACATCCATGTATTTGTCAACATGGCAGTACAAAGCTAAAAGAATATGGCTGCGGAAGAATATGGTATAGGTACTGGACTGGCTTTCTTGCAGTCCTCGTGTGCACCATGTGGAGAATATGTGAAGACTTAAACTGAAATGTGATGACAACAACAACCTTACATTTTTGCACATCTTGAGACATGTTTGCAGAAATAATTGGACAAAATAGCAACTTAGAATACTTTATCACCAGGTAACCCCTGTAGTCTTTTGTTGTGAGAGGAAATGGCAACATTACAAAGTGTTACATTTTTTACTGTCTTATTTGGGAATGTGTTGCAAGCCTAAAATGCAGGAATGGATGTTTATTAATAAATGAAATTAAGTTGACAAAACATGAAATATCTTGGATTCATACTGTCTGCAATGAAACAAAAGTTACAAATGGGGAAAACAATGATGACATGAATAAACCTAGAGCAGGATGAACAGTTGCCTTCAGAATTCTGACTCGCTTTTGATGAGGTTATAAGTTCATCTTTGAGCACTGGGACTTTAAAACTGAAGTGGCAAACCCAGGCATTAAGAATTACTGCAGCTGAAATGTCCTACACTGCCCTACCACCATAGTCCACTGTGAGGATGCTGCCTAAATGTTGAAAACCACTGATCTAGTTCAAATTAAAACATAATACAGTATTTGTGAATAATAAAATACATGTATGCAACTATTTCAGCTAAAATATGAATTGGTAAGTTTCAATAGATGGAAAATGATTGTTTAGTCCAAACAAGGCAAGGACAATGTCTGTAGTCTGGATTTGAGACTGGACTCAGGTACTCCAACCCTAGTTTGAGTTGTATTAAGCTGCCTGATAGCCTCACCTGGGTGTTATTAGTTTGTCAAATTGTCTGCTCTGGCAAGAGGAGGAAGGGAGACAGCAAGAGAGCCTACATCTTTATTTCAGTGGGTTTTTATGCATTCTATCCCCTCCCGGCAGGTTCAAGTCTGGACCAGTGGGCACACTAATGAAGATAAATGAATCTTCTTTCCACCTTTTTTCTTCTTCAAATGCCATCCAGTACAGGCTGTTGCAAAAGACCTTTGCATTACCATACGTACAGGAGTGAAATTGAATAAATTATTTTACCTATAAAGCATACCATATTCTTGTGCTATGGCAGGGGGCTGATTTTTGCAAACAGCTTATTTAGATTCATGTGATGTACATATTTTCCATAATATAATTTATCTGGGTGTGTGGTTTTGAAGGATGGCCAGTGTACTCAACCAGCAAAGGAACTGTTTCAGAGATTAATGTATTTTTATTGCAGCTACAGTATTACAGTAGGGAAATTACCGCATTGCGGCTATACAAAAAAACATAGACATTTATCCACTCTGTTTTGACAAATAATGCAAACCACAGATTTTTTCCTCATTGTATCTGTAACCTAGCATTTGTTAATTACATTCAGTTTTGAGAAACAATGGGTGTGTTTTCACCTTCAAAATCCGGATTAGTATGCATATAGCATGAATAATGTTCTTCCATTTCCTTCCCAAAATCTTTCCTCCTGCTTCTCCTGTCCTATCCACTCTAGCTCTATTGTTTTACTGCCCCTCCCCCCACCCAGACAGCCCGTAAACCCCCCATCCCCGCTGTATCACCAAAGAACAAAAGCGAGAGTGTCAGACACCACCCTCCAGATCCTTTTCACACCCTAGCCCCCACCACCCTTCCAGATGGGGCTGCCTTTTTCTTTCTTTTTTTCCAGGGTCCCTTTGAACCCCAAGAGTCCTCCAAAATGGATGTACCCCCTCCCTCCCTGTTTCCAATCCTCAGCTGCCCATCATCCACCTGCTCGGTCGCCACGCGTCCCATGTCCTGAACACGCCTACCCTCCCTAACCCCTTTCCACCCCCTCCCTTACCTCTAGCAGGCTTGTCGAATGCATTGTTAACCGTTTGCTTTCTGCAGCTGAGCTCAGGACATGACAATATAAAACAAAATAATATAAAATAAAAGGCTTTACTTTTAACTTAATATCTTAGTTGTTTTTACACATGCTAAATTAGAAATTAGTGTTTGTATTGGAGTTGCAGGTTCTTAAGTTGCCTAAAAATCCGTCATTCTGAAAAATGTCTACATCGCTATCCAGTGATCTTCTTCATAATCTGATATTGCTCCAAAATGGTTTAAAAATGTAATACATACACTCATTTAGTACACTCATATATACACTCAAGACTTCCAACTTTAAGCCAAACAAAAACAAAGTATACAAGTAATAAATTTGTTAAATAGATGCCAAATAAAGAGACAATGGAAACGTGAGCAATTTAACTGATTTAACATTTAATGGGCATTACCTTTAACTAAACACTTAGATATTAATATTAGGTCAAAAATTTCATAATTAACATAAAAAAAACCCTGTTCCGTTACACATTTAATCCATTCATCATAAGAAGCAAGATAAGCAGACAACCTCTTACAGATTGCTAAAGCATGAGGAAGCAGATGCTCATTTGATGCTACTACTCTGAACATCAACAAATCATCTCCTTAGGACAGTATTGGATTCAAGCCCCTTCCCCCTTCCACCGTGACCCCTGTGCCTCCAGGGAGCTAAGAGTGTCGACCAGGGCTGGTCAGGCATCTGTCGCTGGACAGCTGCTGGTCACTTAATGGAATTTGCTATGTCCAAGATGGGCCGGGGGCAGGGCAAATGACCACTGAATGTGTTAAAATCTGGTTAATCAATCCACTAGCCGAAATCCATCCTGCTATTTAATCCTTTAAGGTTGCACTCTGTAGGAGTCTACTGACACGTTATAGAGCAGGAAAAGGATGAGTGCTACTGTACAACAAAATTTTAGAAACTACAATGTGTACTATACAAATTTTTAATCAATAACATTTTTGTTGTGTAATATAAAAATCCAGGGAACACAGCCATTTTAAAAATACACAAATAGTGTATTTTCTAATTTCCTTACAGATTTGAAAAAAAATGTGTGTTTTTATAAGGATAAACAAGAATATACAAAACGTCTATGGACAGGTGAAAACAAACTTCTTGAACATCCAATTCCTATTAATACTGAGCTATAGTACGATGAGGTTAATACTTCACAAAGTGATATTGTTCGTTAAAGAGATTTAACAATTATTAAATCCTTTATAAAAGGAAATTAAAAACAAGCTTGCTGGACATCCAATAACAAAACCTTGGAATTAATGATAAGGTACAATAAAGTAGTGTAAGATGTAAACATCCGTGGATGTAAACATCCATAACATGTAAACAGCCGTGACCTGGTGTTTAGAGAACTGGGCTTGTGATCAGAAGGTTGCAGGTTCGATTCCCAGAGCTGACAGGTGACTAAAGTGCCCTTAAGCAAGGCACCTAACCTCTATCTGCTCCCCAGATGCCGTGGCAAAGGAAATCCAAAAGTACTGACAACACCTAATCATATGTCCATACTTGTAAATGTCTCAGCATTACACTCTCAAACCAATATTGCAAAATGGAAAAAATGGCACAATTTATTTAATTTTTTAAATTTTTGCTCTATATTTTTAAGTTGAGTAGTTATTTTAAATAAAGTGATTAAAATCCCAATTCTTTTCCAACACGGACTTTTCCTTTATTACTAAGTTGCCCAGTAAGCTTAGGACTTGGACTTATGATGAGAGTGTCCGATGCATATACTGTGTATTGAGTTGATCTGGTAACTTGTTTATTCCATATATTAAGTGACCACTACTGTCACACGCCATGAGAATCCTCAACATTGTCACATTCTCATACAGTGCAGGATATTAATAGATAATGCAAACGTTAGGTCAACAAACCATATATCAAGATCAACTGTTTCTACAACTCTTTTCTGACAACAATTGGAACACAGATCTTTTTTCCCCCAAAATAATATAGTTCTCTAAATTGTTAATTGGGATTAAAATATTACTGGGTCATACATACAAGCATGCCCAAATTTAAATGTATATTTAAAAAAAATATTATGGCATGCCCTCCAAATCTCTGTTTTGTGACCATGATTGATTGCAGATAGTAATTGCAATGGTGAATTTCATGTTCCAATATATGGACTAGATTGCACCCAGTAAAAACCCATGATACATGTAGGAAAGAACTGAAATTATTAAGTTCTGGAGAAAGAATTGTGTTATAGACAGTCAAGGCTACGAGAATACTACTATGACATACCTGGCCAAAGTGTATATAACTTCAAACTGTATAAACTGTTTACTGACTGATAAATATGATACCAAATACAATAACCATTATTGTTTACTGTTGCCAGGTTGTCCTACAATTCAATGTAATGTTGAGTATGAAGAACAATAAAAGTTTCTTAGTCAGCATTTAGCTCTCTCTCTGTCTCTCTGTCTGTCTCTCTCTCTCTCTCTCTCTCTCTCTCTCTCTCTCTCTCTCTTTCTATCCCTGGAGGTTCAAGCACACTGAATCAATGAAGAGAATGGGAAGAGGGACTGGTCCTCCCTTTACATCTGTTAAGTAAGAGAGTAGAGGGAAGGCGTAAGCCATCAGAGACTGGAAAAATAAGGGAACAATATCATTCCATCTGTCACAAACAGCCTCGTCTCTGCTGTAGCTTCAGGCAAAATTGAACTGTTAATATCCTTTCCCTCGTCAAAGTGCCACACAATTGTGACTGCTTTTGCTCTTTGGGTTGCCACTAGTGATGGGAAGTTTAATCCATTTTAGCAAATTATTCTTTCAAACTATATCTTATTATACTTAAAAAAGCATTTTTAACTCTTTAGAAAAAAACATATCTGGTCTGCTGCAATTTGAATAATACATCTCTGACATAATTAGTATATTACTATTGATGACTGTATTTATTATGATTGTTGATATTATTCATATATGGATGAACTATTCTCAATCGTTCCCAAGTAAAAAATATATTTCTCTTTGAAACGTCTATCTGTATGATATCAGTTTAAATAGTTAAATAGTCTTGAAAGTCATATCAGCCAGGTATCAATATCTGAACTGTAAACTGTAAATCGGACCCTAACAAATCCAGCAGTTTACCTACTGTCCCTAAACACATGAAAGATCCCAAAAAGGAACCGCAGAAGTGGGATGCTGAACAAACAGTGTGATTAAAGGTGCGACACTGTGTGTTGGCTGCACTTGGCTTACAATAGAGCCACACCGTGTGCACCCTAATGAGCATTAGCTTAGAATAAATGGTGAACAAGAAACCGTTATGTACACAGTTCATGGACTGCAGTCAGAACCGTGCCATGATGCCGGTTGTACCGCGAAGAGATCGGGACAGGGCTTCTGAGGTATGAAGGTGAGCCACCTGTTTCCTCCTAGGGGTCATCAATGGGATCCTGCGAAAGGGTACCTGTTCCTTCCTAACTGTGTTGCAGTTAGGTGCGTGGGGAGTAGGACTAACTACTGAAACAAATGCTGGGTCTACTGATGGTGGTATGGTTATTGGGCATTCGGGGTTAGGGGGTTCAAGCACTGGGGCCCCCAGGCCTGGATGGAGCCAGTCAATCTGGGGATCGTGGTGCACAAGCCCCTTGTAGCCCAGTTTGCTCTAAATAAGGTCACAGGTTCCATGCTGCAGGTGATAGGGGCCCCAGCCAGCTCCCAGATGTCAAAGGCTATGATGGACTTGGGGGACAGTAGTGGCTGGGTCACAATCTCCAGTCTTTCAACAAGGGCACTGGATAAAATTGTCGGCGGCTTCCAAGTCTACGCAGACCCTTAGGGACATCAAGGAGGCCACCCAGCATAGACAGGCAGGAAAATTATCTTGGAGCCCCTGAAAACACTGGGGCTTGATACAGCCTGAGTACCCCCTAAATCCATGGGCTTTGGGTCATCCACTCACTCAGGGATGTAAGGTTGGGGTTGCCGATCTCCTGTGTGTGAGTAAAGGCGCCACATTGCACGTTGGCTGCACTTGGCTTATTAAAGAGCAGCGCAGGTGCAGGTAATTATCCCTAATCAGCACTAGCTCAGAATAAATGGTGAATGAGGGACACAATCTGTAATACTGATCTATGATTCCAATCATTCCGTGAAACTGCATGCAATTCACAGGCAGCAGTCGGCACTATGTCATGATGCCGTCTGCTCTGTGAACCGGTGTCCGACTCAGCAGAAGAGATTGGGACCGTAACAGAAATAGCTGTTAGATTTATTTAATTTTTAATTGAAAGGCTTAATTGTATACTGTAGGTGTTGTCTACCAGTACATATAAACAGATTTGTTTTCACAAACAAGCTACAATTTAAACATTAAATACAGATTTATGAGTGCTGTTTTTATGAAGTTTGTCTCTTAAATCAAGTGCAAAGGTTCTCAAACTCTCTGCTGCACATCCATACGCATATCATATCTCAAGGGAACTTAAAAATTGTCAATTGTAAACAGCTTGCTCATTTCATATACCAGTTGAAAACAAAAATAATCCCAAGCTGGTCTTAAAACATAAAACGTGTGTACGGAATGTATGTTTCACAGTGGAAGTACTGCAGTGAAGACACATGCCTAAAATACTTTATTTTGTGAAGCTACTTACAATTAACCAGCACTACATTAGATTATACCGTTTGCTCTGCTATTATGTTCCAACAGTGCCTACCACATCATCTAACATTCCCCACCCTTTTGGGTGTTTCATAAGAGAAGCACTTACTGAGCTGCCCTCCCCCCGGGCCTTGAGTCAGCTCATGGAGAGAGGCAGGTAGGGCTGCAATCTCAGTCATTCATATTTAATTCCACCAGAGTTTCCGGCCAGACTAATGTGCTATTGATTGCAAGTCTCCTATTACTGTGGTGGGGGAGGGAATGAGGCCGTGTTATAGACCAAAAAGTGGGGTGATATGACTGGAGGAAGGCATAGAGATAAAGAAGAAATCAAAAAGATACAATTGGAAGAAGATTAATGGAGAAAAGTAAAAAAACAAAAAAAAAAACAAGTTGCATCCATGAGTCCTTGAATATCAAGCTCATATTTGAACAAATGTGTGTTTAGATGTAGGTGTGTGATTTAGTCATTTTCTTGCCTCTTCTTTGCTCTTGGGTACTTTCTTACTCATATTTTTAGCTTCAAAAATTTATCAAGGAAATAATTTATTGCACCCAAATATGTGTCAAGGCATGCAATAAACACAAATGTGTACAATTTAAATTTAATTAAGAAGAACAACATGCATGCAGAAATGATTTTACTTCTCAACTCTGCCACAAATCAAATTCAAAATGTGCATAATTAAAAGAAAAAAAGGAAGAAAAAGAAAATAGTAAGAAAAGAGCAAAGCACTGATTTGTGAATTTAAGGTTATCTCCCTAGATGGCAAAATGGAAGTCTGGATAAATGATTAATAAAAATGCCTCTATAGTTAACAGAGTGTAAAATGCATTCTTAGCAAAACAAGATGGTCCCTTGCTCACCAAAGCACATCAGTGTAATAAGCTGTAAAGTATAAATCTATATTCACGCATGGGCTTGATCACATATAGCTTCGAGCTTCGGAGTACATGTTACATTGGTTTTCCCACACAGTTCTACCCACACACAGACTCACCCAGAGGTGTATTACCAGACTGTGCAGAGTAGAGTTTTAGAAGCCATACACTTCACACGTTTTTTAAAATTAGTTACTGTTTTTTTTTTTTTGCACATATACACTTGTACCGGTGAGCACAAAACTGCACACAAATAGCCAGGCATGAAAGAGAATCAGGCAACACAAACAGAGCCATTAAAGTAAAAATGACTGGGCGCCTACTTCAGCAGCTTCCTCCCACCAGATTGTCAGCTCCAATAATAGCCAACATGAAATAAATAAAAATAAACATTCTAAGGTTAAATAAAAAGCTGTTTTATTTATTATACATTGTGAAAAAACCCAATGTCCAAAAATATGACTTAAAGCATAACCTACAGTGTAGTGACTTTGGAACAAATCTATGAATGTCCTAGAATGTACCTACCAAAGTCCAGGCGTGAGTCCCATAAAACATCTGTAAAGAGTCCCTGTGGTGGCAGTTCACAAGCACTCACAATGCAATCTTACAAGGCTGAAACCAAGGGTGCAAAGCTTGTAGAGACTTTTCCAAGACAACTTTGCCATATATACTGTATATATATTATGGTGCAAATTAAGTATTTGGTCACACACAAACAAGCAAGAGTTCTGGCTCTCACAGACCTGTAACTTCTTCTTTAAGAAGTTCTTTTGTCCTCCACTCATTACCGGTATTAATGGAACCTGTTTGACCTCGTTATTGGTATAAAAGCCATGGCCAAGACCAAAGAGCTGTCGAAGGACACCAGGAAGAAAATTATAGACCTGCACCAGGCTGGGAATAATAGGCAAGCAGGTTGGTGTGAATAAATCAACTGTGCGAGCAATTGTAAGAAAATGGAAGATGGAAAACATACAAGACCATTGATAATCTCCCCAGATCTGGGGCCCCATGCAAGATGTGGGGTCAAAATGATCATGAGAATGTTGAGCAAAAATCCCAGAACTACACAGATGGACATGATGAAAGACATGCAGAGAGCTGGGACCAAAGTAACAAAGGCTACCATCAGTAACACACTACGCAGAGAGGGACTCAAATCCTGCAGTGCCAGACATGTCTTCGGGCTTAAGCCAATTCATGTCGAGGTCCATCTGAAGTTTGCCAGACAGTATATGGATGATCCAGAAGAAGACTGACCGTGTATCATGTGGTCAGTTGAAAACAAAATCAAACTTTTTGGTAAAAACTCAACTCGTCATGTTTGGAGGAAGAAGAATTCTGAGTTGCATTCCAAGAACACCATACCTACTGTGAAACATGGTGGTGGAAACACCATGCTTTGGGGCTGTTATTCTGCAAAAGGGACAGGATGACTGTACTGTCTTAAGGGAGGAATGAACAGGGCCATATATCATGAGATTCAGCGACAGACCCAAAACGTCACTGCTCTAGAGGAGATCTGCATGGAGGAATGGGCCAAAATAACCGCT
>JAYDZG010000015.1:9404559-9435156 GCA_034509265.1 Microcambeva bendego | reverse complement strand
CCGATCTTGTGCAAACCTGGTGAAGACTTGAAATGTTTGACCTCTGTCATTGCCAACAAAGGTTATGTTACAAAGTATTGAGTTCAAACTTTTGATATTTACCAAATACTTTTCCACTATAATTTACAAATACATTCTTTAAAAATCATACAATGTGATTTAATGGATTTTTTCCCAAAAGGGGCCTTCTGTTTTTTTTAAACACCGTTCTCCTTTTTACGGCCACTCAGAAGCATTATGAAACCAGGATGAAGCCACCATCATGTTTCACTGTTTCTTCGGCAGTAAATGAGCAGAGCTTTTGATTGATTTTTGCCTGACTTGCTATTCTGCTCAAGGTTTGATTTTTCAGACCAAATGCCTTCATCTCAAGAATAGATACTTATTTGTCTTTTTGATTAAGACGGACTGATTTGTGGAGAACTGAAGAAATGATTGTCTAACAGGTTCACCTTTCTCTGACCCTTTCTATGACTTTTAAACTTTTTTTCAATGATTGTGTTTTTACCTACCCCTCTGAGCAAAGCTCTTCTTAACCAAATGGCAAGTTGGCCTGACAGCCAACAACAGAACAATAGAAAGTTGTGTCAAGGACACTGTGGTAATAGGAACACTCAAATATAGGTTGAAAACAAATGGTCTGAATACTTATATTAAATAAGGGACTTATTGTTCTCATGATAAAGCCATTATGACTAATTAAGTGTTTATTGATGGTTAAAATTCAAATTCAACATAAATTCTAATGCACGACACACTAAAATGCACAAAAGTAAAGAGGTATGGGTGCTTGCTAAACCCTCCGCATGTTTAGTGTTTTAAACCAAGTTCGTCACTTGACCTTTGTGATTTAGGGCATTGGTTTAAAAAGTATAACTTGTCAATGAGCCAAAGGCCACCAGACATGGAACATAGAGCTTCTAGGGAATAATGTGCTAGTCAATTGTTCTCACTCATAGGTCCATCACATTCATTTTACTTTAAAGAAAATTATTTTCTAGGGAAAAGGTAATTTCCAGGTTTAACTAATCAGCAGCCATATTGTTGGTCACAGCCCTTAAACCATGTGTACCTATGTTTTGTTGTTTAAAAAGTCATACATGCTAATGTTTGCTCTTTGTATAGTATATAATAAAATTAAAAAGAGACATAAAGTCAACAGAAACAGAACATGGATCAAAACCTACACTAGCAAATACTATTTGAATACAAAACAGATATTACAAAATCAAAGACTTCTGTTGAATGTGAAGGAAGGCCCCATTGGCTTAGGCATGGTGGTTATGTTTTTACAACAAGCAACAAGTTACAAGTATCATTTAGTGCAAATATGTTAAAAACTTGACCAAGAGCATGAAAGGCAGATGAGCATGTAGCATTTAAATAATTATTAGAGTTCTGGTTGGGTACATGCCAGGGTGCAGTTTAAGAATCCTTTTGTTTAAACATAACTTTGCAACTTGAATATCAGAAGCTCTGATAATAACAACAAACTAACTTTATTTTATTTATCTTCAGTAATAGCTTTTTTTCTGATAAGAGACACACTGGATTTAGTCCTTATCTCTAGAAACACTACTCATAAAAAGCGAATACAGCCTGGACAGGACCCAGTCCAACAGAGTCCATTCAAAACTCACCTATCCAAAACTATGGATAATATAATATAGTTAATACATCTTAAGAAAATGAATGGAATACAAAACTTCATTATTGCATTTCCCAATTAATTATATTTTGCAGTATATTCTGTATACTGCTGCAAAATAGAAGCAGTAAAAGGTAACTGACAGCATTATGCATTTGGGACAACTGATATAAACATTTAAATAATGTTCACACATCTTTGCTCATCAAAGACCATTATTACAATCACCATTTCACATAATTTTTTTTCATCTCATTACATTGCACTACATTAAATGAAGTTGAGTCGACAAATATTTGGGTTAAAACTGTCTACAATCAAATAAAAGTCAAAGTCAATATAAGGAACACTGCATTTTTATTTTTACACTGTCCCACCATTTTCTGATTTGGGGTTGTTGTACATATTTGTAATATGTGTAAGTTAATGTAATTTGCCTTGTTTATCATTTGGAAAAGTTGTTTAGATGCAACATGTCAATTGAGACCACTCTGATAAGAATTTTGCAGATAGCTGTCAATCTTTATTCATCACTCTATTCATCTGTGTGGTAGTTACAGTTTGTTCTCTCACTGAACAAAGCTTTATGTATTGGTCTATAGATGACTCAGCGGTTTCTGATTGAGTTAAAATAAACAATCCAGCAATAACTGGATTACAGTGTTTTACAGTGTCATGCATGGCCCCTTTAGTAAATAATTGTCAAGCCTTTCTTTGCTTTAAAGAACTTACATGTTTAACTTTTTACGCAATCAACTGATTTTAAGACAGATTTATTTTCTATATTTTTAATATAATAATATAATCTGAAGCATGGCTGTATTTATTTTATGTTAACGATGGCTTTAACTAGAACATTTGATGAATAGATCAATTCCAGATCATATGATTATGTGCCTATGAAAAAAGGATTAGAAGCAATGTGAAATTTAAAAATCAATGTTTATTTAAAGAACCAGTTTGAACAGCTGTTGCACTCAAGTGGCTAATTGTACAATATTGTGTGGTTTAATAAATCACTCAATGAAACACTAAATCTTGATCATCTTAAAAGCGGAAGCCAGTAATGTTCAGTTCAGTTCATTTTCTTTAACCCCTTATTCTAATTAGGGTTGGGAAGGGGCGCTGGAGCCTATCACAGCTCTTCAACGGGTGCAAGGAACAAGGTAACATGGGGGCGGCAGTCCATCGCAGAGGCCAGCCTGTGTTTGAACTAAAGACTTTAGAACTTAGGTAATTACAAAAAAGGAACCAGACACAGTAAAAGTATTTTAGTGCTACAGCAAAGTGTGCTCACTTTTTACTTATAAAAAACACACAAAATCAAGAACAGCGTCTTCTACAGCTGAAAAACCAATTAAAACGGCTTAGTGTCTATTTTGTTTTAATGTCTGGGAGAAATAAAGCCCAAGAACTGCTAATCTGCTCTTGAGGAAGGCTACCAAACATTAAAATAATCACACAAAATTAGTGACAAGAGACTCAAGCAAACTGGCACGCTTGAAACCTTGAATAGGTGCTTCACGTGGCCTCTTTAGCTTTGGGTTGGCTTCAGCTGCCCAGCACTTAATGAGCCTTCGCAATTATGGTTGTTTATTCATGCTAAGTGGCAAAGGAAATGGAGAGGGCGGAGAAGCTGAATGAAGGCCATGATGTATAGTTGATGCATGTTGCCACTAGTGACATTTTTGTGTTCTTTTTAAAAAGGTTTTCTACTGGACAACCACACAGCCAGTGGTCAAAACCTGCAAAGGTATATGCATCCAGCGTCTATGCGCGTCTGCAAAGTAGAGATCAGGAGCCAGATGACCTGAAACAATTGACACCTTCCTTGTGCATTTTCATGGCATGTTATTATGTCATATCATCTTTTTGTAGAAAAAACTCATTTTCAGACTGGGATTGGGGAAAAAAACAGAAAAAAGGATTTACAATTATCTAAACCAATAGTTCTCCCTATTTTTATTTGTGTACAAAGGTCTGCCAAGTTACTCAGATCCATCAACTTGACCCCACACATAAAAATGTAATACATAAAAAGAATAGGACAACAGTGTATGAATGTGAACAGCACCATTATGTGTTGCACAGGCTGTGAACCTATGATCTAAATAATTGTCAACAATTAATCCTGTGTTGATAATTAAATTGTGCAAATATATTCAGTAAACATTTTTTTTTTAAAACACAGGTAGATCATTATTGTCATTATTGGTGAAAACATTTATTTGCTGGATTTCCACTGTAACCACCACCTAGAGTGAATAATCATTTTACCAACCCATGTTCTATGTTAAGGTTTGTCTGGATCTTAATTTAACTGACAATTGTAGAAAGATAGATTTTACTAATTAGATTGGTTATATTCATGTTGTATTGATAATGGGTGAGCAAATTTTGATTTGTTATAATCAATGATGATGATGTCTAATCACTTTTAGTCACTCTTCATTATCAAACTCAAACTGAGTTAATCAAAATTCATAAAGCTGCTTTTTTACACATTTCAAAATTAATTACAAGTGTTTTTAGATTGGAAGAAATTTAATATAGAATTCTCTGAGATCTCTACTCTGGGGTAATGTGAAAACTTATAAAATATTAGCAACATTTGAACATCGATTGCAGCCATCTTACTGCAAAGCTGGCCACAAATACATTTCCCAGGATTTGCTACAACCCAATTTACTTATATTACAATATGTATTATATCTACAGCTAAGATCGTTCTGCAGCCTTTGAGAATTTGCACCTTTGTGCTCTTCTGAAGTGTTTAGAATGAACTTCTTAAGCTAGTTTACCATAGTGTGTGGAGGTTACTCTCCCCCATCTGATCAGACTCATCTGGGTATAAACACATTAGGTGGAGAATGAAATAAGCCACCTGTTTATGTGAATACTGCTCTCACTGAATTGTCCATACATTTAGTGGTGTATGGAAATAGGTTTGTAAATTGCAGTGCTGTTGCATGAAAACAAAACCACCCACTCACTGATACCTGAACATAATGTTAGCCGTCTGTGTACAGTTTTCAGTGTTCTTTAGTGATTCTGAACTCTCATCTTCTCTCATCTCACCCTCTTGCTTCACTGGTGTAAACATATAAAGTGACAGAAACTAATAAATGTTAGATTATTACCATCATGAGAAATATAACAGGCTTGAATGAAGTGAAATAACCCTGGAAGTAAAACAATTGCAATTAAAATTGTTGCACACCTGATAATTAAATGTTTTAGACTTTAATTCTCAAAGTAATTTAGACTTTATTCTCAAAATATATATTTTTTACTTTGTTCTAAAAGGTATTTTGACTTTATTCTCAAAGTAATTCTAACTTTATTCCCAAAGTAATATCGACTTTATTATCAAAGGAATTGACAGAAGTTTAATTTGCTACTGTGTAATAATGATAATTATGGATAGAATGAACAATTTTACAGCTGCAGAGCTGAATCTTGGAATCAGCAAGCTTTTAAATCTACAATTACATGCCTCTCACATGTCAGCAGAAATCACAAAAATTAATGTAACAACATGAAAAAATCATTACCATTTGTAAGATGGAAGTTTGACTTGAACTTTGAATTCATCATCTAAATATATTTATAATAATTAATTGTTCAATTAAAATTTAGTGGAAGACAGCAAATAAACACAACCATTTATACAACTGTACATAGATTTGTGCATGCACTTAAATCCAGACAATGGATTAAAAACATTAATTTTCTAAATTTCATATCTATTTGTGTGCACACGTGCAAGCATGGAGCACTCATGGCCACTGCAATATACACCCTGAGGTCAAGGCCCAATGGGGGTCTGAGCAGAAATAGGTCATTTGTCACACATCATGTCCCGGGGCAGAGAATGCATTATAAATGAGACCAAACAGCCCATCTGAGTGAGCTCCTACCACTTTTGAGAACAGAGCAAGGATGAGGAAAGCAGGAGAAGTGGGGGAGGGGTGGAGGGATGTCAGTTACTGTAATACTGTAATGTTCCAACTGAGAATCAAAGATGAACTTAAAGTCAAATAAGTATCCCGATTAATAATATGTTTGATTCATTGAATCCACTGTGTAGTGATATGCCGTATGTAATTACATTTAAAGGAAAATTAACATGTATTGTATTTTTTTTTGTTGAGAACATTTGTGTTAACAGGTAAATGGCATTTGATACTTTTTATTGTTTTAGACTTACTTTTAAGTAGATTGTAGGGGAAGCAATGCATACGTACTCAATATTTTTTATATAATTACATTTGAAGTTATACATATTTATAATTTGTAGTAATTATCATTATTCAATCAGACAGAAAAAATAGCAGTATTTAAAAATGAATTTTGCTTGTTTTTTGAAATAGTATGCTTCTCGCCATAAGCCAGGCGCTTCGCACGACAGACTGACCCAAACAGTTCCAGTATCTCCCAAAACTCTGTAGTATTATTTAAATTCATTTTAGTATATGCTAGTCGTGTTCCTTATGGTGAAGAGTTATGTGTGGTTTGGAGTGTGTTAAAGAAATCCTTGTTATTTTTTATATTTTGTAGATACCACTCAAGTGTTTATACCAGCCTTCATCAGGTCATCCTGTAGGTTTCTTACACTCAAACAGGGGTCTTACTTGTTTTTCTTAATTAAGTTGGTAATATAATTTCGGGCTTTGTTCCATGGCCAGGCATGTTTGCAGTGTTTCCATATGTTTAACCCTCCTTAGAAATGCTCTTGGAATGTTATTTTTTGGGAAATCTTCTTATACCCAAGACCTTTTAGGTATAATAGGATAATATACTCTCTCAGCTTTTCAAGAATCTCCCTTGTCTTTCCCATTTTTGCAAATGACCTTGAATACCTTAATGTATCACAGCTGAACCAAATAAATGACCATACGCTTCCCCCCTAGAATTATATATGATCAGAGCCGATTGTCCACACTTGACGCTCCCCTATATAGCCGGGTGCGAAACAGAGTTGAGTGCGGCAGCTTCAATCTTGACATCACATTTTTAGGGTCAGTTTGATATCCTCTGGGTCTTTATATTAGAGTCAGAGGCCTACAGCTAGAAGGGCGGAGGTGAAAGTAGTGGAAAAAGAATAGTATTTTCATGTGTGACCATTACAGTCCGCATACTGGTATTTTTTTCTTTTCCTGCAGCATACTCCCCAGATTAGTCCAACCCAGTGGTTCCCAAAGTGGGGGGCGCGTTCCCTAAAGGGGGATTGGAGCAGTTGCAGGGGGCCAAATGAACTATTGATGGGAATTCTGTCTTTTTAAGGGGAGCCGGATCTTTTTGCTTGATTCCTTTGAAAGACAAAACATGGCTTTTTATTATTGTTTACAAGCAGTGGGGGCGCTAATTACAAATATATGGAACAGCGATATGGATAAAATACCCCATTGGCAGAATGGTAGGTGCACAGTAAGGGTAAGGAATCCAGGGTTCGAGTCACCTGGCAGCACGATTTTCCTTGACTCTCTGAGTGCCTGGTTCACATTTGGACTGGCTTTTTGTTTTTGTTAGTTATTTATTAGTTATTGAAATATATAGAGTGTTTACAGTGCTAATTTGCAGTTCAGTTTTTTTCAGATTTTCCCCTCAGAACCAAACTAACAATAGTTCTCATAAATTACTAATATCTTCCACATTTTAATGGTTTCATCATGAGAATATACAATTCCTCCTGCATTTTAATGCTAAAGTAGTAAGAACAATATAATTTTCTAATTTTTTAAACATAAATATTAAAAATCAGCTTAATTTACCCTACTTACACCAAAGAAAACACGTAACATGAGTACTGTGATACGAACCGTTCTGAGGTAAATGTTGTAATAATGTAATGGAGATCATTTAAGTGGTTTTAGCTGGAGAGAAAACCAACCAGTTGAGTGCTGTTATTTCAGAGAAGACTGAATGACTGAAGACTGATTGTTGTTATCATACCATCAGCTTGCATGATCAGGTAGCTTTGACAATAGCCGGGGGAGGGGGGGGGGCAACAACACAGAGAGATTAAAGAAAGAAGACTACACTCTTCAAAGTGTTCTTAGCTATTTATTTACAAATGAAACGCTATTTACAAATCTATTTACAAATAAAATGCTTTTTATAAATCTATTTACAAATGAAGCACTATCTGCAACAGATGACTCACGAAGAAACGGCTCTACAAACACGTAGATCCAACCCCTACTAATACTATAGATAATCATCCCTAGTGTCCCTAACTTACCCACTTACCAGGGAAAAGGGCTTTATTTCAAATAAATTTGTACATTTTGTAAGCCCTAAATCTTGCCTCCTCTAGGATCAGCCACTGATTGGCTAGTATGACAGCTGCCGCTCCATAATTGATTATACTGGACAGAGGGCGGGCTACAAACACTGTAATATGGACTGAATATGTGTTTTTGGCTGCATATTAGGATATTTATTACAGCACATTGTGTTCAGCAATATATAACACTGACGATGGACTGGCAGGATAACTGGTTTAAACTCTATAAAATATTTTTTATTATCTCTCTAATAAATTGCTTGGTCTTGAACTTTATAACTCTAAATAATGGCCTTAGCTCAGCGCTATCATCACAACCATTTTTTTCTCTTACAACCCCACATACATGGTGCATAATATTATTAAACTAATTCATTACCATGCAAAAGGGACAAGAACACAAGTCTAGGCTAACACCCCAATCCAAGATCCACCGTACCATAGCTGATTTAACCTAATGGGCAAGGAAATAATTTGACAAACCTTTGTCAGGCACTAAAATACCGAGTTCCATGCACAAATGCTTCTTAAGACTTTACTGTGCAAAAATAAATATTATGTTAACCATGTCCAGCAACGGTATCAACTTCTTAGGGCTTGAAACAAAAATGGTGGAAATGTGAACTGTAGTCAGAAAATTAAGTATTCCAGATTTTTTCAATTATAAAAATGGCATTGTGTGCTCTGTAACAAAATCCAGATTAATGATTTGACAATAACATCATTGTACTGACAAAACCTGAATCACTTCATCACTTGGTATCCTCAGTGGTGAGAGGGAATGGCAATGTTGCAAAATGATTTACCATAGTAACATTTTTATAGAATATGGTGCTGGCCTGAAATACTGGACCTGATGAATAAAAAACTTAAAGCAATTTGAGCAGGCAAAGCATGAAGTAGCTTGGTTTTATACTGTCTGCAATGAAAGAAATTGTAAGAAATGTTTCTGTGCATTTTTCATATGTTATTTTTGGTTAATTATTGATGGTGAATCCTCTTCTGACATTTAATAACTAATTAAAACTTCTGGTCTATGAAAAAAACTTAATGAGATTGTGTTGTGTGCAATGTAATAAAGAAAATGACAATGTCAATTGAGGGGTTAAGCAGTGTGAGGAGCTTACCGAAGTGAGTGAACAAACAAGAAACATGTAAAAAGTGTTAGAAAAAAGGAGAGACTGAGAAAAAGGCACGGCTTCCTTTTTTGTACCCATCTGTTCTAATGGTGCAGGTGGAGCTCTATTCACCCATCTCTGCATGAGCATGGAGTACTGAGGGGGAGCAGGAAGAAAGGGAGGGAATAAGTGAAGAGATGAAGGGGTGGGAGTTTGACGGGGGCTCCTGGTAAACTCTCCTGAAGGGGATAATGGGAGGGCTACGCATCGCAATGGCTGCCTTGTAGTGCCCTCCCTTCCCAATTAGCCAATCAGCTGGCGACTTTTTCTGGCAGAAGGACACATAAAAGAAGAACATTGCAGCAGAGGCTCAGAAGGAGACTGTGAGGAGCTTGGAAATACACATTTGCTTGCAAACACACACACACACGACAACAGAACCAGAACACCCTCCTCTGGACACACCCTATTGGGGATCACTGATTCTCTTTTTTGATTCTGAACCATCGCCCACGCTGCACAGAGAGAGAATCTCTCTCATCCTCAGCATCATCTTAAAGAAAACCCCGTTCTCCTCATTTTCACTGTACTTGTGAGGACACCTACAATCACACTGGCTGAGCATCCCTGAAGTTAAAGCTCTTTTTTTCCTTTTTCTTTTTTTTTCTTTTCCTTTCGGAAATTTGTTGCTTTGGTGCTTTGAAATATACATCAACCAGTCAAGAAAAGCCTCACGCCGGACAAAAGACATCGAAGGACCTAGATCATTATCATCTTTGTACAAGAATGGTTACTGTGCGTATACCCTTTTCTTCTTTATAATTTCTATCATCAAAGTAGTTTTGCAAAAATGGTAAATGAAATATTAATACATGTCTATTCTTATTTTAATCAATACATAAATTAAATTATCTTAAATGTTGCATACTGCTAAATAACAGCTTATATATATATCTATGCAGTATTAAGACAATAGCATTAGCTCAATGGCATACCTTTAAAGCGTATTGTGTAAACAAGATTTACAACCAGCGTTGGGGATTAGAAACATGATACAAGGATTTGCAGCACCACAGCTCACTTCTTTGACATTTTTATAGGACACCAAAGCCTTTCAATCTCCATGCTAAACCATTACACTGATAAATATCATGTATTTATGTGTGGATGCGTCACAATGGCTTTCAGTGCAATTAATGATGCTGCTGGCCTGGGTGAAGGTTGCGCTGAAAAGGCAGAAGGGCGTCAAAGGCCGTGTGTCACTGCAAACAGAAAAAACGGTTTGTAAGACATTTCAAAGGCTAAATATGCTACCTTGGATGATCAGAGCCCGAAGAGATTAGGAGAAACAAGAAAAGGGACGACTCAGGGAGAGAAAATGGCAGAGGGAGGGAGGAGGACTGTTATTACGCATCCGTCGCTTTGGATTAAATCAGGCGACTCAAAATTCCACAGGGGTTTTGTAGCGACGCAACGCCAATATTAAAAATGAAAACAACAAACTGCTTGTGATAGATAAAAAATAAATGCATTCATATGTAAATAAATGTATAAATACATTTAAGTTTTTTTGTATCTGAAACAATGGTTTATGAGAACTGCAAGTAATACAGTATCGCATGAGTGCATTTGGGCGTGGTCTCAGCTCTGCTGGCAGCACATCAGATATTTGAACACACCTCACTGATATTGCATGACCACAAGAATACAGGCCAATATAAAATATAAAATACATAGTTAAATCAGCCCTATATTGTCTGGGGCTACAAACACAATTGGGCACAACTGCTGGGGTCATGTTTTTAAAAAAATACCTTACACTTATACAAGCAGTAGTTACAAAGAAAGTACACATAAATTATACATTTTATGAAAATGGCTACAATTATACGCCAGATTTGACATTGTCAAATCATGAAAAAATAACATGATAAATGGGTAATGTAATTGATACATTTACTCTACATGGTCAAGTTCTGCATGGAGGCATTGTTAAAAATAAGAACAATTATAATGTACATCACAGTCCTTCAAAAAGAGGTATGGAAGATAACACTGGGTTGTTACAAACACTTTGTATTTGTTGGTTGCACATTGCACCCACGCTTGTATTCAATTTTGAAAAAAAATCTAATTGAGATATAATTACATGTGGCCTCGTTTCTGAACAGAAAGCAGCGTGTCCACTGAGAGTGCTACCGTAGATTAGAGTGCAGGCCACAGCAAGGCCAGACACAGTCTCCTGTTAGTGCCAAGAAAGAACCAACCAGAGACAAAAAAACTCAGAGTCTCCTACAGTAAAACATCATCAGACTGACTTATATACATGTATCAGCTTCAATGAAGGATAAGCACTTGAGACAAAGGGTTTATGGTCGAGTAAGAGTTGCGCAGTCCTCTGTCTGTACTGCAGTGCCAAGCCAATAAAAAGCGTCGAGTCAGATATCCACACTGCACCTACAAATGTCAAGCACAAGGACATGGAAGTCTGAGTGATGCTCAGTAAAGCATCCTCTTCCTGAAACAAGCTCATATAGATTTGATTTCATCATACTGTGATGCTTAATTAATTCACAGCCTCACAGGTTTTAACCACAGCCGTAGCCTAATGGTTAAGACACTGGACTAGTAATCCAAAGGTCACCGGTTCAAACTTCACTGCTGCTGCTGTTGGGCCCTTGAGCAAGGCCCTTAACCCTAATTGCTCAGACTGTATAATATAACTGTACTGTAAGTCACTTCAGATAAAGGCGTCTGCTAAATGCTGAAAATGTCAATATTAAGGATCATATTAAAACCACACAATGTACAATGTTAAAATATTGAGTTAGCTTTCTTTTATTTAGCTAAATATAAATGTCATACTTTGTGCAGACCAATTTGATTGATTTCTTCTACTGCATCGAGTTTTTGCCATCCTCATCCAACATGGCTGACAGTGACAGATTGAAACGTCTGTGGTAGAACCACCCACACTGTGTACACTAAATCCCTAATCAAGTAGAGAGATATTTTTGTTATTAATTAAATAAAAAAGCCTAATAGCAAAGTCAGATTTTTAGAATGAATGCACAAGACAAATAAAAGAAAACCAAATGCAAAAGTGCAAGGTCATTATCAGTATTATTATTAGTCTGTTTTAAAAAATGCACTTTGATATTAAACAAATTAATACTGATTATTATTATCATCATTATGAATATAGTGAATTGACTTGTGCTGGGCAGTATTATAATGAATATTAACTATAACTATATTGCTTCTGGGTTGTATTAAAAAGAAAAAGTGAAGGTAGATGTGCTGCTCGCTGTTTTGCTAGAGAGAAAGAGAGAGGAACAGGCCTCAGTACAAAGCACTAGTGTTTATATGAATATTCATAGGACTGAGCAGGCTGTGCATGGAGAAGAGGAGGAACGGGTGGCTCTTTTGTTCGACTGTGTCAATACGCTTATTCAGCGCTAAAGCAACTCGCATTTTATCAATGCCCAAAGAGGCCACAGATCCTTGTTCAATAAAAGCCGAGAGGGGATAATGATTTAAACGATTCCGATTAAACGGCCTGAAAGCATTACAAGCACCAGATCAACATATTAATCATTTTAAAGCTTATTATTAGAAATTATTCGTGGTGAAACACACTGATGTTTGGACTTTGCTCCTTTTTTAAACAAAGACTCTCTACCGATCCATCTTTCAGCACTCTGGATAGCGACCGGTTTTCATTACAGTCCGTTTGCATCAGCAAATTTGCATGTCTCCCAACACGTTCAACATTTCCTTACACTACTGTTTCTGTACCAGCCGGTTTATTCAAAGAGTTATGTCTAGATTTCTACCACTAGCAGTCTTACATGTCAAATCAACATCAAACTTAGCATTCTGAAGCAGTGTGCTAGTGCAGACATGATTGCTCTTCTTGACCTGAACTGTCATTGCTAATCACAATAATGTCTCAAATTTGTAAAAGGCTCATTGTATCTTACACATTGTTGGATTAAATACTTAATCATAAAGAGCTTTATTCGGTGTAGACTAAGATTTGACATTACAACCTGGAGTAATGTGACTATTCAGATAATGAAAGGTGCTTTCAGTTGCTAATTTCAATGTTGAGAAACAAGCAATGTTTCTCAACATTGCTTTTTTATGAGGGTATGATATATGGCAGTGAATTGTGCTTACATGACATTTCATAAATGCAAACAGAATAATGTTTTACTTGCCTAACACAATTCCGAGATTATAGGTGGCAGGCAGATTATGTGTGGTACTTACTGGTGAATACTGGTGCCTTTGACTTGGTTTCTCATCGCTTTTCAACTGCCGCCGTGATCCTTTAAGCTGCTATGAGAGTGTGCCTAATGCTTGTTGTTTTGAATAATCCTGTAATCTGTAATACAGAGATGGCCTGTTAGCTATATAAGCATTCACATGCTTTGTCAGCAAGCCAGGTATTGCGTTTCAGGCCTAGTCTTAGCAGGTTTCAACAGATATGAGCCTTATAAACAAGATTTGGCCTATAATGATCCCTTAGGGGACATTCACTTAACAAAAACACCTGCAAATGTCAAATGGCTTAGTAACAAAGCAGAGCTTTGTTTTTATAGCTAGACTTCTTTAAATAGCAATTATGACACTTTTTAAAACACCTCTGAAATTCAGGTCTAAATCTCAGCAGTGCTATATGGCAGCCACAGACATCACTAGCTATGTCTTCCAGGTATGCAGCTCTGTGATATGTCTGCCCTGTCCAGTTATACCTGCTTTACCTGTGTTTGCCAGTCAAAATATTTTTTATTGTAATGTTTATTTATCTAAATATTTAGCAGCTGTAGTAACTAAACTTATATTAAAGGTGACCACTTGCAGACATTCTTGATTTATATGAATTGTTTTTGTGGTCCTAAAAATCATTTTTAGGTTTGTAAAGCTACCTACACAGCCAGTTTAACATTTTACAAAGTCAGTTTCTTGTGTAACCACAGGTAAAACTGATTGAATACAAATTGCCTGAGTTTGAGTGAGAAGTGCAGTGTCAGCCATTACTGTTAAACCTGTAGCCTGGTTAGGGAGACAAGGCAGCAGGGATGTCTGTACAAATCAGTCTTCTTTGCCTGAATTTATTTTGGCAATAGCACAAGTCTAGGGGGCAGAAAGAGGCTGGCACATTATGTAGCATTTTAAATGTATTGCCAGATATGGGCAGCCTGCCATGGGAACGTTTACTGCAGTCTAGTTAAGACCAAACTTGCGTCAGTCCTCTCACTTGGTAAAATAATTGCTCTGTCTATTAACGTAACACTGTTATAGGGTGTTATGTAAAAAAGAACAAAAAAACAGGATATAAATGGTATAAGGTCAGGAAACAAAAAATATTGTATATAGCTTAAGGTTAGCAATATTCTTTATCTTGCAAAGCCATCAGATCTATTTTGCAGTGTTTTATTTTTAGGCTCTAATAACCCACTCACAACTGCCTGGCATTGCTGATGTGTTCTCCCTGTCAGGGTCAATTTGACAGAGATCTACATTTCGCCTGAAACACTTACAGGAAAATGATGTTGCATCGGCACAGCCGGCACTCAGTGTCATTTCTTTTCTTGAAAACATATTGTATACACACATTCAAAAAGTGCATTAATTGCGAACACAGACATGCTGCTTAAAGTCAAGAATCCTAGCCGATAGCAACAGTTGTCAGGCAGCTGTTACCTGGGCAACCTGCACAGAGGTAAGGCACAAGTCGAGAAGAAAATATTCCATTGGGGAAATAAGACAGATTAAATGAAATAGGAAAGGGAGAACAGGAGAAAGATAGATTTGTGTGAAAGGCAAGTAAACAGTGAAACGATTAAGAACGAGTCATATGGCAATCAGCAAACTGGAACTGATCAACAGTTGACTACTCAAAAATTGATGTAATTTACTCTTACCCAGGTTAGAGAAATAACCTGGAAATTCCCTGTGATCAACACCACCCATATATTAACCACAGAATACAACATCTAATTTTTCCTTCTGTCCTCTCTAGATAATCAGCACCATGGAAACTCAGGTGTCTAACGGTCCGAGCGGAACCAGCATGCCCAACGGCCCAGTCATGAGCACAAATGGTGCAACAGATGACAGCAAGACCAACCTAATAGTCAACTACCTGCCTCAGAACATGACCCAAGAGGAGTTTAAGAGTCTGTTTGGCAGTATCGGCGAGATTGAGTCCTGCAAGCTGGTCAGAGACAAGATTACAGGTAACACGGCGGTATAACCTCAGTGTTAGTGTGAATCACTGAATGTTGACACAAAAATGGAACTATGCATACAACTCAAAAAGCGTAAAGGTCAAGTATCAATATGACTCCTGATTGCAACACATAAGCACATATTTATTTGCACTCATTTTCATATCATCCTAAATCAGTTTTGCAAATCTCTCAACATAAACTGCATCCTTTTACTAGTCATAATCAAATGTGTATATTTGATATTCAATATTATTCATCTTCACAAAAGGATGACGCTCATGTGTATTGAGCTGTGACTCACATTTTGGTTCACCTATAGGACAGAGCTTGGGCTACGGCTTTGTAAACTACGTCGACCCTAATGATGCCGACAAAGCTATCAATACACTCAACGGTCTCAAACTACAAACAAAAACAATCAAGGTAAGAACACCTAACCCCACGCTCCTGAATAATTTTACTGACAACCATGCAAACATGCAGGGGGTAAGGAAATGGAAAGTGCTGGAAGGGACAGAGGGAAAGGAGGTGCAAGGGCGTGACTGAGGGCAAGAGAAGGCAATGACAGCAATAAAAGTGGCAAAAGAAGGGAATAAGGCAGAGGCAAAATCAGAGGTCAGAAAGCAAGGGGGCTGTGTGTAGAGGTGATTGTAATGGAAATGTAATTAGGGAGGTGCCGTACAGGGCATTGGAGGGGGTGGAATCTGTGCTGGAAGCCCCATCTGCCTACAATCTTGGCTAATTAGAACTTTCTTTGTCCCCAAATTCAGCTAGTGTTGGGGGAAGGGCTGTGGCTAGGGGTTCAGAGAGAAATCATGATTATATCATCAAACCTTTTTCAAACTTATCTAGTCAAAGTAGAGCTAAGATTTTAACAGTTAAATATTCGGAAGATTTAACAGAAACATTAATTTTGTGGAAAATATCGGAAGTGAAATATATAATAAAAATATTCAGATTTAATTTTAAATCAGAATTTTTGCAATAATTTGAATTTTAATATCAACATAGAGATTATAGCCATAATGGCATCCATTAAGACACATTAAGATCCATTAAGCCACATAATGTTTCAATTTAAGCTTTAGAATTGTGTTCAAATGTAATTATCTATATTATAATATATTTAAAATGTATTTTTTTCTGATGGCTGTTGAGCTTGTTGACCGGCAGTCATTTGTTTGCCAGGTGAATCCAAATCCTGAAACTGAGGATTTCATATTTTCCATGTCAATAGGGCATTATAGGAAGAAATGAAAGCTAAAGGAGTTAGTATGGGGAGCAGAATGCCAATGACAAGATTAGAGGCCATATGGGCTGTAGGCACCATCTGTGGTGTGGGTGAGATAAGGAGAGGGTTAATTATAGGGCAGAATTCAGTCCTCTAATAAAACACCCAGTCCCGCCCCATCCAGCCGGCAGCCCAATCTTCGCCATACACTCAGTCATGCCAAACAATGCCCCAGTCCTCAACAATACAGCTGCTTAGTCATGCCCCCAAACACATCCCCCCACACATACACACAAAATGCATGCATAGGTCATTGATGCAGATGCGGAACCTATGCCATCTGAACACAGCTAGCAATTAGCCTATGTCTAATTATCAACAAGCATTCAGTACATCCTAAATTCACTGAACACAAAATCTAAATCTAACTAAGAAACGATTTTTGTGGACTATTTTGTTAAAATTAATGCTGAACAGAGAATGTGGGCTGCCAGGGATGCTGGACATCTTTCACAATCTGTTTACTTGGTTTTCTAGGTGCAAAAGAAGCAATTTTCCCTTGAGAGAAATGACAAAGCAGGGAGAGGGAGGGGCAAACTCTTTATCACACAAAAACACACAGCCGCAGCAGTGCCATCAATCAAAATCATTCTCTATCTGCTACAGAATAATACATATTTCATGAGCACGTCTTAACACTTCACTGGAGTAAACTATTTAAAAATGCAGTTTTCTTCTCTGTAAAAAAACGACTTACTGTGATTAGACATTGTTTATTATTAGTTATGTATTTTTTTTGAAGAAAATAAGCAAATAGGTGAAAAAACAGAATGAGCTAGTAAATTCAGGAAGCAATCTTTTGGAATGTTTATTAAGAATATTAGATCATGTTTGGAAAAAGAACAGTGTGAAGGTGTGTTTAAGTGCACTGAAGCTGAAGAAAGGAAGGATGAGTTGAAAGGAGAGCGAGTAGATGGGTGGAACCCCTCTGAAGATGGCAGGAAAGTGACATATGTACATGCCATGTACCTAAGACTGGATGTTTATGCTTTGGAGTAATATAAAAAATTAAAATTAAAATCAAGTGTATTTTTTGACATACAGAATGTTTTAAAATATTTTTGTATGTACTTATTTTTTTTTTATAAATCAGTTGATTGCCAGTTAATTGCAGGGCAACACCTAAATAAAAGATAAATTAAACATGCTGAAAAATGAAAGATGAAATTAAACACTTGTAATAATTTGTTTACATATTTCATGAAACATGGAATTTGTAGTTTTTTTTCTACTGCAGTATATCAAAACAAAATAACTTAATATATAAAAGTATAGCTAGATTTATTGTTATATTTCCTAGTTAAAATATATTCACATTTTTTACATTTTCAGCATTTAGCTTAGTTTTTATCCTGTGACATACAAAAGTTTCACAAGTTTAAGAACAAGGTGAAAATATCTAGTTGGACTTTGGATGTTTTTGTTTTCAAAAACTAGAGCCAACAATAGACGAAGGTCACTGGTAATCTCCACTATAGACTGTAAATATTAGCATGAAATAATGTCAAATACACCTGTGTTGCAGGTGTCATATGCCAGACCTAGTTCGGCCTCCATTAGGGATGCCAACCTATATGTGAGCGGACTACCAAAGACCATGAGCCAGAAGGATATGGAGCAACTGTTTTCCCAGTATGGACGCATTATCACCTCCCGCATCCTGGTTGATCAAGTTACAGGTAGCACATTATTTTTCCTCTCGTTTGGTAGTCACTCGAAAGAAACTAATTTCCTTAGTTTCCCACAGATTTAAGATTGAATAGATAGATGAGTGGATAGATTATGCACTCTATGTAGAAAAACAATACATAAAGCACACAATAAGGAAGTCATTTAGAAAAAACTACATACTAATTACAGTAAAAGGTATGTAATAATACGCTGTACCCATAATGCAATACTTTTCATAATACTAGGTTCACGATACGCTTAGACACATAAACTAGACAAAACAAATGACGACCAAGTTTCCTTTTTATTATTTTTCCTTAATAAAATACTGTATTGTGCTTACATCTTTCTTTATCTAACAATGGATGCTCTTTATTTCCTAGATACCTTCAAACTATACAAAACCAAACCAGCACATTTCTCATTTTAAAATGTATATTTGATTTCACATTATATAAACATGAATAATGTAATAATGTAAATAAAAAAATGTCCTCACATAAAAAATCAGTTAATATTGATTCAATGAACTAAGGATTCTAATAGTGGCACATGTGCACTGATTTGAACTTGTGGTGCATTGTTACATCCCTACTAATTATTTATTCTAGTAAATAATAGTGTAACTAAAGTGCTTTTACGTTTTGAAATTCAAAACAGAGAGAACTAAAGTATTATATATATGTTTTTATTCTATATGTGACAAATAAAACGTGATAAGATTTGATATACAAATATAGCACTAAAACACAATAGCATAATCAAATGCCGACAGTATATACAGGGGGTGGACAATTTGAGTTAGACAGTGAAAATATTATGTCCATGGTGCTAATATTCCTCCATGCTTTATGTTTTCGGGAGCAGGCATATCACGAGGAGTGGGCTTCATCCGTTTTGACAAGAGAAACGAGGCCGAGGAGGCCATCAAGGGCCTAAATGGCCAGAAGCCCCTTGGTGCTGCTGAGCCTATCACAGTCAAGTTTGCCAACAACCCAAGCCAGAAGACAGGTCAGGCACTGCTCACCCAACTCTACCAGACAGCTGCCCGTCGCTACACCGGTCCCCTGCACCACCAGACCCAGAGGTTCAGGTACTTCCCTTCTTACTTTAAACTTCTGTTCAGCTCTTCCTGCTCCCCCCTGCTGGCCTTTTCTTTACACTGCAGTGCTGCCACGCCATTAAAGGGAAACTTAATATACATTTAATATATCCCGCCCAAAAATAGAGTGTTTATTCAACTACAAATGATGGAAAAATTGAAAAGGCAGTCATTAAGAGAACTAGCACAATGCAGCAAGTCAGTAGAGAACAGTAGACAGAGAAGACATAAAATGTTTTATGGATCACATTCACATGTGCAAGTCTACTAATCCATCAGCAGGGGGCTCTAAGATCCTGCTGTATTGAGGTGGGCGAGTTGTGCTTTCAGATTGGCCGAGATCCATTCACTGCTCCCTCTGGTGGCTTGACAGGCTGCAAGTTAACTGAGTTGTCAGATTTTGCCACTAATATTTCCACCTACTTCATTCTCCCTCTTACATTGCAGACTCGACAATTTACTAAACGCCACCTACGGAGTCAAGAGGTAATTTCCAAAAGAGGTGTCTTTTTTTTTAAAAAGCATCTACGCCTAAAACAGCCTTAAACAAAGCAGCCAGAATGCCACCTGCTAATCTCTAAATTGAAATGCAGACTTCCTGTTATAAGCATCAAATGAAATAACACTGAGGCATAGCAGGACATTCTGGAATGGCTTTGTTGAGCCTTTTGTTCTTTTGGTTTATTACTCAATTGAACCGATTAGCATCTCTTTCTAAACTAACATTTCTTTTCAGTTTTGGTTGCTTTAATGTCCATTTTTTTTCCACCAGCATGGACATACCAGATTGCATTGCGTCTCTTCCTTTGGCTCCAGTTTTGTTAAATTCTTTGTTTGCTTTCATCTCTCTCTAGGTTTCTGTGTTTTGCTCAATGTGAGATTTCTTTTAAACATTATATTGTTCTATTTGCACAGAGGATTTGGTCAGCAGGGAATAGAACTAGAATATGCAGTATGTGGGTTAACCTGTTGGAGAACAAAGCAGTACTGCAAGCAGATAATTAGGATACAACAGCCTTTAAATCAGTGGGCCATATGCACTGTTGAACTTCAGAATGACACCCATGGTAGTTGTCCATCTCTTCTTCCTAGATTCTCGCCCATCACCATCGACAGCATGACCACATTGGCTGGGGTGAACCTGACAGGTCCTACCGGAGCCGGGTGGTGCATCTTCGTCTACAACCTCTCCCCTGAGGCTGATGAGAGCGTGCTGTGGCAGCTGTTTGGGCCATTCGGCGCCGTAACCAATGTCAAGGTCATTCGTGACTTTACCACCAACAAGTGCAAGGGCTTTGGCTTCGTCACCATGACCAACTACGATGAAGCGGCCATGGCCATCGCCAGTCTCAATGGCTATCGCCTGGGCGACCGGGTGCTGCAGGTCTCCTTTAAGACCAGCAAGCAGCACAAGGCTTAAGCATAGCCAGTACCACTATGATTAACCCATGGAGGGACTGGCTGCTAAGCTTCCCTACATATTCACTCAACATGGGCCTGGACTGAGTCTCTCTCTGATACACATTCGGCACACACATTACACGCACATACACAATGCACACATATTTAGTCTGAGTTTCCAAAAAAAGAAAAAGAAAGAAAAAAAAAGACAAACATAAGAGATTTTTTCTCTTTACAAAATGTGCTAGTCTTTCCCTATGTTTGCCCGGATTGAATTAGCTGGAGTGGGAAATTGTTTGTGGACTAGGGGTGTGTGTTTCACAAGAGACGCAGCTTAAATGAATGTGACGCAGAATGTGTACTGAGTGCTTTCGGTTTTATTCAGGCAAATTTGAGGAACCAACAAACAACCTAAAAAAGATGTTTAAAAATTATATATGTGCAATTTACCCCAACACTAGCCCCAGTAACTCTCCTCTCTTGGTGGAGAAAATGTAGTCACTTTTTTACACTTGGGCATTTTTAATCAGTGATTTTTCTAAATGTAAAAATAATCAAAAACAGTGTTTTCTTATAGATATAATGATAAAACTATATATTCAATATTTATAGTGGTTATAATAGCCAAGTATGTATGCATTCTCTAGAACGTAGGGTTTCTTACGGTTTCCTGGTCTCATATGCATTCTAGCTTTAGGGTGCTGTACCACACCATTCACGTTCAAATCAACAGCCAGTTAACATGCATGTTTGAACATTCATGGATAAAGATTAGCATAACAGTAACTTCACTACACCTGGACTCAAGTCGACGAAATACTGTCTACAAAGTAACTTTAATCTCATTTTTAAACTTGTTTGTTTTTTGTTTAGAACCCGAAATGTTATTTTAAAGTTTAGAATCATTTAAAGCAATCAACAGTAATTCTATAGGGAGGAGGTTGTTTTTTTAATAGGCTGGGGTTACAAAAAAATTGCTTCTAGCTAAATAGGCTTTATTGGAATGGCCATGGATTTTGCCAAAAAGCCATACAGATCAAAGGTGATATCTAAAACTCCATTAATAAGGTATACACAGGGGTTGTATCATACTCTTTTTCCACACAATTTTACTCTCATCACTATGCCAGGGCCATTTTTCAGCCCAAACAGATCTCTGTGCAGCCATTCCCATGTCCACTTTAAGAAAAAAACACCCAATCAGCAAAGACATCAATACATTAGTTACCTTACTAATTCTTTGTAAATCCCCTTTAAAAAGATGCACTGAATGACAATGCCCAAAAGTCCAATGCCCTTAAAAAGCAAAACATTCCAGGGAGAGACGTTGCTGTAAAAATACCTGACAGAAAGAGAGTTTCAAACGTGCATTCAAATCAAAAGACATTTTGCTTTTTCTAGATAACGCTGTGCTAGCCAAAGAGGACAATGATCTCTTTGAAAAGAAAAAAAAAGGATTACATTAAAGATTAATATATTTTTATACCTACAGAAAAAAAACAAAACCTTGTGCAACATTTTTACAGATTCTTAAGCGTGAAAAAACATTTGGGACACACCGCATGGCTTTTATTTTTATTGAGTTTTCAGCTTTGGGAAGTAGGGTAGGGGAGAAGAGGCCTGACTGTATGCGGTGTAAGGAAGGGGGCTTAAGTGTTGGGGATTCTAATCATACAGAATGTGCAGTGAAACTATTACATGACTAAAAATACAAAAAGGTGAACAAGCTTGAAAAAAATAATGACGTTTAATTAGCCGGCATAAATGTACGCATTTATTTAAGATGGAAAGATATACTTGAAAAGTATCCAGTTTCTCTAAAGTTGCTTACAAGGCGGTGCAGGGGATTCCACGGATTACCTGGGGAAACTAGCTATAGCCAGCTCAAGAAAGACTCAAACTCTGCATTCTGACAGCAGCGTATTTATTTCAAAGCATATCTACATTTTTAGAAAGGACAATAACACCTCACCTACCATGACCACCTGAAGTGCACCAGATAATTTTAGAATTGGTGCATGTAGAACAAATAAACGCCATTCGATAAACAATAGCTTCTACGATATTAATTCACCATAAAAAACTTTCCCTCTTAACACAGTGTCAGCTATTATAGTTTGCATCCCTGTATGTATCTGAGTCTAGGTTATCAGACATCATAGGAATCAGTCCCTAAAAGGAGCTGATTACTTGTGTGGGCTAAATTTGATAGTCCTACATTGGTGCATATCTCTTAAGCATCATATATCTTCAGATCTTCTCTACACAGACCCATAGTTTTGACTCTTTCTTTTGCATACATATCCAAAAGTCAGATCACTCAGCAGTCTTATTCACTCTGCATTTGCTCTCTAGTAATGTTCCCCCATCACATATCAATCAACATATTCAACCAATTATACACAATTTCTTGTTTTCATAGCATGTGAAAACTCTGCTTCAAAATATGATGCATCATTCCAACTGCATATCCTGACTTGTGGTGTGGCATTAAACACGAATGATCACCTTGTATTTGCTACTCTATACATACTGTGCCAAGAGCAGCAATCCTAGGCATGGGATACCTGGCAACCCTAAATATAGGGATTCTAATACTCTAGAGATTAAATATCCCGCCATGAATTTTGCCCCATGTCTGCTTACCTGTGCAAAAAACAGGTAGGATGAGTCTGTTTTTCTTTTTCAACACACACACACAACTACTGTAGAGAGCAGATACATACTGTACCGCTTGAGCAACAAAACAACAAATAATCATATAAAAAATACAAAAAAACTACTTTCCTATGGAACAGTAAGTGCAATGTGCTTTGTTTTTATATTGACTAAGAACAAAAGATATATATATATATATTTTTAAAAATGAAACATCACACTGAAGTGGTTTGCAGACTACTGAAAAGATCAAATGCAAAGAACAAAGAGGAAAAGTGTTAACTGACAGATACATTAAAGGAATCAAACGAGTACCAATAGTTCTGATCTCATATGCCGTTCATTATCCCTTCCTCAGCCCCCGAGTCCATGCTCTGACTATGCAGGGTAAACAGCCAATAATGGGACTAAAACGATCAATTCTCAACTATGGGAAAAGTCTGTCTGAAATTTCCTCTGATTTTGCCCATGTCAATTTCAAACTCATTATTCCTGTTACTTGATTTAATTAACATATCAGAATCACATGTTAACTTAGCATACATGTTGTTGACGTTGCCATAGAGAACACACTTGGGTTAGATATTTTTATTTGTTTTCTTTCGGTTGCTTAGGGAGTACAATTTTTTACCATTTTTTAAAATTAGTTGCTGTTCCTACCGTGTATGCAGGTTTTAGAATTAGTTAGATTATTTGATTTCAATCGAACTGTGTTCAATTGTGTTTGTAAAAGTCTGTGGTAGATTTTGTTGCAACTTAAATAATTTAAACGCAAAAAAATCAATAGTGCGCCAACAAACGTGTATTATTTGGGCGACTTTAAGCTTGTAGTTTTAACTTATTGTTAACTTAAACTATTTATTCTCATTATTATGATTATTATTATTGCCTCGTATGAAAGTATGTTTTGTGTATATTTATGGTTTATTTCATTATATTTGCAAGTTTAATTTTAGTTTTGCCAAATGTGGATATGCAGTCTTTTTTTTTTAAAAGGGAACATAGATTAAAAAAGACAGCTTTAGAATTACAATTTGGAAGTTCTCCATAGGCAAAGAATGCACTGCTATAATAAACGAATTGAAAGTGTAAACATACATGCCGTGTGCTAGATGTTTTTGCCTTTACTGCCTGTGTTCTGTTTGTCTTGTTAATGAAAACTTTTGAATTAGTTGATCTAATCACAGTCTTGTTTCTTTCCCAGCCATGTAGAGACCCCTAAGTAAGGAACAGAGGAGGTAGAGGGGAGAGTAGAAGAAGGCTTTTATGAAGGTCAGATAGAAAAAAAGGCCGTACCTGAGTAAACCGCTAACACAGAAGGGTAACGAAATGCAAAGTGACTCAACAGGACAGGCAGGTACAGCAAAAGCGAAAAGGGGTCAGTGGTTCTTGTTTCTTTAACTTAGATGGGATGCAGAATTACTTAGCAATGTTCTTAAACAATCTCTAAAGGTACAAAAAGAAAAACAATGGATCAAATGCCTCTGACACCAGTGCCAGACAGCAGCAAATCAAGTTTAAATTATGACCAAACAAATGATGAAATAAAACAAAAAAGCAAAAAAAAAAAAAAAAAAGAAAGGAAAGAAAGATATATCTTTCTGTTTAGTTTAGGATATTTATTACTGGGATTACAGCTGAAGATGCTTGAGGACTTTTTCATGGAATTGTTTAATTATTTGTACTTTACATGCCAGAAAAAAAAGAATAAAATAAAAGTTACGAATCATAGTTTCTCTGTTTTTTCTTCCATTTGTGCTTGGTTTGTATTGGCACCTTTTATAGCAGAAACCCCGAACAAGTACATTCTGTATAATTGACTACAATTAGTTGCTCAACAAACACATATCCAATGTACAATGCACACCCCACAACAACTCTAGCACTCTTCAAATTACTAGCCTTATACACCGATCATGCATGACATTATGACCACCTTCCTAATATTGTGTTGGTCCCTCCTTTTGCTGCCAAAACAGCCCTGAAGCTGTGCTGATGCACTGGTTATTGAAGTGTATTCTTTGTATTGAAAATAATTCAATAAGTCAATATTGTCAATCAACCTTTTATTACTCGTCTAGCCATTACAAATTGGCTGTTTTCTAACTAGCTCAAATCCTTAACTGGGTGGCATGGTGGCATAGTGTGTAGCACTGTTGCCTCAAAGCAAGAAGGCCCTGGGTTCAATCCCCAGGTGGGACAGTCTGTGTCATTTCTGTGTGGAATTTGCATGTTCTCTGCATGGGTTTACTCTGGGTGCACCAGTTTCCTCCCACAGTCCAAAAACGAGCCAGGTTAATTGGAGTGATTTTTCATGACTGTTTCATATAAACTTGTAAAAAGACTAACCTTGAGTAATGAATAACCATGTGTGTCATGAATGTAACCAAAAGTATAAAACATTGTTAAAATCCTAATAGACAAACAAATCCTTAACTTTACCATTGTCCTGCTTCTAACATCAACATTGAGGATAAAATATTCACTTGCTGCATAATGTATCCCACCCACTAACAGATGCTGGGATTAACAGATAATCAGTGTCATTTACTTTACCTCAGTGGTCATAGTAGCATTAAAGAACTCAACACAATTTTAAGCTTTTTAAAACTGGACTTTATTTCAGACACTGAGATTGATGGAATGTGGGCAGAATAATGCATTAATAAAAACTAATCAATCAAACAAACAACAAAAAAGTGAACATCTAATTCACTGTTCACTACTAGCATCATGATGTCGATCTGAGTAGAGGTGAACCACAGGATGAGAAGGGCCCGATAGAGATTAGGATGTGGTCTTTACACAGCTAGTGAAAAAGAGAAAAAGCAGTTAACTAGTGTCCAGGAGTAGCTGAGGTCCCAAAGTACTTTCACACTAAACTGGAATATTGCCCATTATGCAGAAAATACCACTGAGATTGATATTGTATATAATAAACTGAAACCTAAGTTGAAAAATCAAGTTACCATAGCGTTATGCCTAAAAAGCTACATAAATTGACCCAGGAACGCCACATGGCGAGTGTCCTACAGCAGCAGTCAAGCTACTTAACATGGAGGCATAATGAGTGGGGGTCAGTGTAATTTTTCAATTTTTGCAGTTTACTATATATAATAGATGTTCCAAGAACCGATACTTAGCAAGTAAGGTACGAAGAGGATTCCAAAGTTCTGAAAAAGATACGGTTCTCAATTCATGTGGTACAGAAGGTTTCACAGATCTCCCAGACCACACAAGGGCACCATAATGCTAATAAGCAGAGAACGCTCAAACAATAACCCCAGAAATGTTGTAGGGAGCTGCCTCCAACAACTCATTTACATTTTACTTTATATTTTAGTCGGCTGTATTCTTCTGATAATTATTCGACTAAAACTAGACTAAAACAATTCAGATTAATAAATTATGACTAAAACTAAATGACATTTTAATCAAAAGACTGACTAAACCTAAATAAAAAATTGCTGTCAAAATTAACACTGGCCAACCATAGCCTAGTGGTTAGGGTACAAGACAAGTACTCCTAAGGTCACCGGTAGTTGCAGATGTTCTCGAACAGTAGTAAATATAAATGCTATATCAAAAGTTTTTATGGGCACAATATAGTTTGTTTTAAATAAAAATAGTCACCAAACCTTTGAACACTGCAGCCAGTTGTAATAAAGCAGTAAAAATAGTTGGTGTGCAATGTGCAAGATTATCTGCACCACCTCACTCTGGCCATCCAAAAAAGTGGCAAAGTGGTTCTGCCCAGATTCACATGAATGCAGCACCACACTCTGCTTCCTTTTTGCTCTGGTTGCTGACCACATTTAATAAGCACTATAACCCCCGAATCATAACATGTTGAGTCACAATTTTTTTACCATTTGACATTCAAGATGTGAAAGGCACTCTCAACCAATTTGGACATGAATCCATCCTTGCAGTTCACGTACACAGATACATGCTGATTGCTTCCCTGGTGTGGATGAGATTTTCCATAGAGGCAATGTGACACATCACACAGCTATAAATGTCCTACAATTATTTGAAGAGCATGACCATGACTTTCAAGCTCTACACTGTTCCAATAATTCCCCAGACTTGCACGCAATTAAGCATCTGTGGGACAACCTCAATAATAATGTTAACTTTATTAACATTACTAACCCTGCCCCTTCCCCACACACACGTCTTCCAGCAGCTGTGGGATACACTGCGGTCAGCATGGTTTCACAAACCTTTGACAACCCAGCCCATCTAAATGCTGTTTGTGCTGGACACAACAGCTGATCTGGATATTAGCTAATGGTCATAATTATGTGACTCAACAGTGTACCAGCAAGTTGTGCATAGCGTGTAAAAGCAGATGTTTAGCAAGCTCCTTGTCCAGACAGAGCAAACAAAATTCCAAAGCGTAAAAAACTGATGGATACATTCTTGGAGCTCACCTGACCTTTGGGAATGTACTAAAACTCATCATGCCCATGAAGGGAGTCGAAGGGGCGCGGCTCCCCGCATATTGCGGGAGTGATGAACTCCATCAGGTACTCACAGCGGCTGGGCTCTGAGGTGGACGTGACCACAGTCTCCTTCCCGCATGTCAGCTTCACCTAAAGAATTCAGAATTTAACAGCTTCTTAAAACAGATCCATTAATATGTGGACACCATATCAGCAAAGAGTGCCAAAGAAGTCAAAACAGCTACTTACTGTGGTGGACCTGCTAGGACCCTGCCAACACCCAGTGCCATGTTCATATTTCATTGCTATGTATTTGTTGTCCTCAGGTCCCGTCCAGGATCCCCATGTCCTGCACATGTGCAAAAACACACAAAGAGAGAAATTGAGCTCCTTTCTATTTTATAACCATGTAAAAAGCAATATAGGACAATCTTGGAGACCACATCAGTGTAATCCACTTAAAAGCCATTTTATATATTTAAAGAATACATAAATTCTCCATCTCCAATCCATATTTAACTGTTTGTCCTTCTACCATATGAAAACTATTTTATTCTCTCTACTTAAAAAGCTGAAACTGATGATTTGTTCATTGAGCTGTCACTTATTCATGTACAGCCAATCAGGAGAGATTAAAACACTGCACATAGATACCAAATGAACCGATTCTTTCTTTAATTGAGTGATTAAACCCAACAAATCTTTACAATGTATATGAAAACAGCCCTGATTAGAGTCCACTGAATTTGTTTGAAAAGAGTCATTTTGGTAAGTGATTTTGAATGTGCGCATACATGCTAACTCACTCATGCCCTAAAGAAAATACAGACAAAGGATAAAAAACCTAATAAATACATTTATTTAGTTAAAACTAAATTAATAAGCCTGTTTTGAAAAGTACAGATTTTTCTTTTGAAATAGTGAAATAGAATTGTTTCTTTGTTTATTGTTTTGTCTTTATTTTCTTTTACTGCATTTTGTATTTGCATTTCCTAAATATATTACTAAGTTTTGGTAATATTAATTTTGTACATGTTTTACAAAAACAAATATTTTCTCATGGCAATAAAGCTGAAATAATAAATAAATAATTTGATAACTAAACTTATATTTCTTTTTATAATAAGCACTTGGTATTAAAATATAAATATTATATGCGGTTTGTTTGGACTATAACTGTCAGGAGAAAATGTTTTTTCACTTTTCCTGAAATGTTTTTTTCAGTCCGACACGTATGCAGGTATTTTGGGTACTAAATCAATGAACAGATGTTCTACAATTTTTTGGTCTGAGAGAGTTATCAGGTATAAATGCGTTAGTCTGGTGTGGCTATTACATGTAATTTGTCTCTCATTGTGTGATCCATTCTGTCCTGCTTTTTTTAAATGTAGGAGGTCACTAAGGATATGATGTCTGCCGGCGGGGGTTTCGCAATCTGCTGCATGAGACCCCCTTGTTGTTCGAGAAGTCTGGTCCACCTATTTGATGCCAATGATGCCACAGTTAAATTATTTCAAAATTATGTCTGGTTAGTGATAGATTGTTCATTATGCTATTTTTGATTGGATGCATTTCAAATAAATTGGCTCATAGTCCTCGAGAGTTCCACTGTATGACTTGGGTTTGCGGTGGGTAATACAGGAATTACTTCTGCCTGTATGAGACAGGGTTGGGCTTTGGGTGGTTCATCCTCTTTCACCTTGATATCCCTGAAGTCACTCATACAGTCTATCAGTTTTCTTTTGGGGTTTTAGTGAACTTTCAGGAGATCTCAAAAGAGTTAGAATCGAGGGTATGCCCTCACCAACCAGCTGATTGGAGTGAGCCTCTTCAACCTATGTATGTGATATAGGAGCCAAAGCAATGTAAGTGTCAAAAGGCAAACATAATGTTTTGGTTCCTGTTGACAGGTGTAGCTTTTCAATCTTTTAAACAAATGCAGATCAACTCAAGACAATAAGTCCAAGCTTGAGGCATTTGCTCACCTCTTATTAAAAGCATGATGTGGCTGGAGACCTATTTATTGCACTGGTCCACATGGGGGTTAGGGGAATGTTCTAAACACCTTGAAACATGGACTGCAAGTTTTGGTTTTGGTCGAACACCACTGCCTGACGTCACATTTAGCCTTATTTGAAAAACCCTTCCTGAACTGAAGTCCATTGTTTTAAAGTTGGTTTTGCAAAAAAAAAAAAAAAAAAAAAAAAAAAAAAAAAAAAAAAAAAAACAAGCAGTGGTCTAGTGACCATATAATTAACAATACACAGTGGAGAGGCTCTCTTACCCAAGGTTGGTTTCTGATCCTCCATACTTGGGTTTCTGGGAAACACGGTTAAAAGGACAAAGTCTGTAGATATACCTTTAAAAAACAAAAAGATTAGTTTTAAAAACTACATCTCTGTAGGTCCACACTGAGTCAGTTTTTTCACTTACTCGCTAGTTGTGAGCTCGTAGCACTGGTTGTACAGGTAGAAGAACTCAGCCTTGGGTCCAAAATCAAAAGAAAGTTCTTTCTCAGTGTTTCTGGAGAGAAAGATGCATGGACAGAGTTACATTTAGCATGTTAATTGTAGATTTACATCATAAAAAATAAATCCCAGTTAAGTTAATAATGAACCAACTTGATCTGATCTTCCACTTCTCGAAGTGCTTTCTCAGATTCTTCAAAGTCATCTCTGGCTTTCTGAGCAACTGTGGATTGAAAAGAAAATGTCCACTGTCACCACCCA
>JAYDZG010000015.1:9243875-9255644 GCA_034509265.1 Microcambeva bendego | reverse complement strand
CCATTGTTTAATAAATTTGATTTCCATTGATGATTTTTGTGTGATTTTGTTGTCAGCACATTCAACTTTGTACAGAAAAAAGTATTCAGTGAGAACATTTCATTCATTCAAATCTAGGATGTTTTATTTGAGTGTTCCCTTTATTTTTTTGAGCAGTGTATAATAATTACAATCAGGGTATTATGGGTGGAAATATAATTTATATTTCATTTTTATTACATCTCACACCACATCGGGATATAAAGCAAAATAAAGACTTTCATACTGATGTATCAGTGCCCCTAATCTAACCGGTGCAGAATGGTAATTCTGGTGTTTCATTTATAGGCGAGTTTTAATCAAATTTTTAATGTCCACAAACGACAATTAAAAAAGTAAACTATTACTGCAGGGTTGTCGGATATTAAATAATTATAGCTTCAGACTTACGAGAAAAACTTCTCTCACGAGCATAAAATACAATCTCGCAAGCATCGAAAAAAGAAACGTTAAAATGTGCACCCCCAAGTTTTGGCACGAATCTGACTCCGTACCCACAGTACCCCATCCCCCGCACCTCAAACTTTACACTTGCCACAATGCAGCCAGACAAGTACCATTCTCCGGCCAACCTAGGCTTAGACTTGTTCTCTGGAGTGACAAATAATGCTTCTCCGTTTGGCAATCTGATGAACATGACTCTTATGCCCATGATGTAGGGCTTGGATGCAACTGCTTGCACCATGGAAATCCATTACATGCACTGTTCCTGAGCTAATCTGAAGGCCACATGGCAGTCTGGGGGTCTGTAACGATTGTCTCTGCATCCACTGACCCCACGCTGTCATTTTATGTGGCCTTCTAGTTTGTGGCTGAATTGCAGTAAGTCATTCTCAATCCCTTCCATTTATGGAAAATGATTGTAGAAAAAGTCTGCATTACTAGGTGCTTGGTTTTTTACACCTGCAGCCATGGAAGAGATTGGAACACCCGAATTCAATGCTTTGGATAAGGGAGTGAATTATTTTGGGAATATAATGTATTATGATAATTGAAGTATAAGGAAGCTGAACAGTTATTTTGATGCAAATCTAATGAACAATTGGACACTAGTGAAATGTTAATCCTTAGGACAATCCTTAATTTGGGCCTGTCTGTGTAAATGGGAATGTAAGAGAAAAGTTTATTTTTAAATGTTTATTAAAGGTTGCTAATATCCTAGGGCTTTTTCCTTTGTTTTTTGTGAGGTCAATAATAACTTTTGTCTCTATAAGAACTGAGGGGGAATAGTGTAGATAAGGGTTACCGAATAGGGCAACATATGGAAGAGGGTCTGCGTCCCTTTACCTGGATGAAAACCGATTTACTTTCCTTTTCAGCTATCGCTTCCAATACAGAATATGTGCCAACAGAAATGCTCACATCCAGGCATAGAACAACTCCAAATGCTAGTTACATATTAATAATAATACCACAGATAACTAACAGGCTCTGGCCTTTACGATGATCGTTTAATGTGGCCCCTGAATAACACCTATGGTGTAGATTATGGCTGGGGCTTATTTTCTCTATGTAGGGGGCTTACTCACAGGCTAGGGTTTAAATCATCAAGTTTGCAAGTAGTAGTTATTGATAAATTTGGTATGCTCTATATGTAGATAAAATGTTCTTTTAGAGTTTGTTGAATCTACAAGTTTTTCATTTTATTTGCCAAGCATCTGTGGTTTATGCTTTAACAATCCACCTGAGATGAACACTGACCCTCATTTGACCAGTTATACTGACCAGAACACAGGGCTGTCACCATCCTCCCGAACTCTGTAGTAGATCTCTCCCTCAGGAATGTATTTTGTCAATCCAAAGTCACCAATCTTGACCACTCCCTCATTCTCCACCAAAACATTACGGGCGGCCAGGTCACGATGGACGTACCTCTTTGATTGTAGGTAATCCATTCCCTAAATGACAGCAAATTCAATCAATTCTGAATTCAATCAGTTATGAAAATCAATAGTATTTGTCATAAAAAGCTGCAATGCTTTACCAAACTGTTGTGATTACCTGGCAAATCTGTTGAGCAAAGTGCAGATTCTGAGTGATACTCAGCCTGTATTTGACCAAGTACTCCCGAAGGCTGCCCAGTGGAAGATACTCCATGATCAGCTGGACCACCTGTCCACCTGCAATAAAATTATAACATAAACACTTATTAACAACCATTATCGAAGTCAGATATATCTCATTATTTATTTAATTTTCTCACAAGTGCTCCTATATTAACAGCTAACCATTGACTAACTTTCTGGTTGGTATACCTAAACTGGTACTGACTAGCCTCAAAGCAATACTATTCATTCAAATTAAATAAATAAAAAATACTGCATTTGTGATTATATTTTATTTATATAATTAGCAAATGCCCTTTTATTTCTGAGGTAGATATTATGCAAAACCACTTTGAATTAAGCCCAATTTGGCTAGAAACCCCCAGAATCTGTCATATAGTGCCAAAGATTAGCTAAATGAGATGTATAGCACCAGTGCCCTCTGCATTCTAAAGAGACTGTATTCATTATACATCTCAAATCAATTTGAATAATAAAATGTTCATGTTATTGTCTTGCATCATTACAAGTCCTGACACAACCCTCAATAAATCATTCCTTCATTTAAGGAAAAGTAATACACTGCCAAGCCACATTATAATGACCACCAGCTTATAGCCAAAGTCCTGGTAGATTGTCTCAGGTTCTTGAAGCTGAATGTAGTGCAACACACAACTGCTGGAGGGGGCATGGGAGAGAATCACAGAGAGTGAACATATTTTTTTAAATGCATTTTCCCCCCACTGTGTTGCTTTCTCTCTACTGATGCAACCCTTATTGAGGAGAGCGAGACTGCCACACTTCCTCTCCGACACATATAGCAGCCAACTGCATCTTTTCACCTGTACAAGGATAGTTCATAAGCTGAACAGCTTTGTGCACAAAGAGCCCCACCTTGTCCACATATTTCCTCAATTTTCTGTAGATGGCATCAATCAGCCAGCAGAGGTCATAATCCACTCAGTAATGATGAGACCCTTTTATGTTTTTTACTCATCCTTAATAAACAACAGTCAGTCTTTGTTCATGTACAAACCAATCCTAGCTGGATGGCAGAGCAGAGTTTTAAACCGATTATTTTTAAATGTCAGCTCTGGTGTGCGACAGTGTTGTAGCACTGTGTCACCGGAAGTCAGCCACTATCTTTTTTTGCCGATGCTTCAAAGGATTCTCCCAAAAGTATCATTCATGTCTGCACAAGCTGCCCCGTCTGTTAATCTTGATTAACACAGCATTTGAAGACCCCAACCACTTTAATACTGTTAACGAGGAAACTGCTAATAAAGTTGCCTAGGAGTACACAGTGGATTCACGTTTATGACTATATTTGCAATATAAACAATCTACGTGTACCCTTCTCACCCCCGGTGTACGGTAAAATTGTGAAGCGTTGACCGGTCTGTGGTGATAAAAAGGTTGGGGAGCACTGCAATAGAGGACATCCAGCCGACCTGTTGTAGAGTCAAAATTCAAACCAGGGTGTTGAGAATGTTTGTAATGGTGTGCTAGCGGAATATCCCACCGCTTGTTTGGTAAATAAAATACCAGTGAGAATCTATTTAATATAATTATAATATTTAATTTAATATTAATATAATAATATAATATATTTAAAACATAGCACCGGTTCTGTGTCCTAAAACACTGACAAACCCATGCATCACATGAATAGAAAATGTACCCAGTTCTGTGCAGCAGCCTTTGTACTTGACAATGTTGACATGATAAAGTGATTTGAGGATTTCAATCTCTTTCATCCACGAGGCATGGAGATCACTGCCACCTTCCTGCTTAAGCGTCTTCACTGCCACATACTCTCCAGTGCCATCATTAGCAGGGTCATACACATACAACATCACTTTTCCAAAGTGACCCTGAAAAAAATCCACAGGATACAGTTCAAGAGAAATACAATTGGTTAAATATATTTAATACAGTAATCATGTGGACTCCTGACCACAAGCTTGTTGGACTTTTAGATCCAAACCCCATTCAACAATAACAGACTTTACTTGTCGGAAAGGCTTTTCACCAAATATGTATATCTAATAGGAAACATCTGAATATGGGGACAAGAGGGTATGGCACACAATCAATATTCCCATTTGTCAATTTCAGTGGGGTTAAGGTCAGTCCACTGAAGTTCCTTGAATGATTTTGTTTATGAATTGTGTAAGCATTAAAACAATGAAAATAGAGCAAACATGACAATTTAGGTAATCAAAAATGCTGGGATTAAGTAATGGGAATTAGGGTGACAGGGTATTACTTGATAGAACTTGAAAGATTTGCACTTCCAACCAATGTGAGACATTTTTAGTCAGCCCTTTGGCAATCATTGAAGGACCAAATTTGAAACGTAAAAATTAAACCTTTGTTAGCTGAGGCACAGCGACCACTTGTTTGCTATGAAGCCTTATGCATAGTTGGGTTTGCTGAACTGTTGTTATAGAACAGGGGTGCACATACTTTGTGGCTTTAAATCTACTATTTCACCCATCAGGTAACTGCCTTCTACTTTTTAATGTTGCAAAACAGAGGCCGCTTGACTTAAAATGCCTGGATTTTTTTCCTTCAGTTTCTTTCATGAATTTATGAATGAAACAGCATCTCTGTAGTGTTCTTGGTTATAGACTTGTAGTGCTTCAAGGGGGCTGAGATGTAATTAAACAAATTAAAGGAACAGTGGTCACATTTGTCAATAATGTTGACCTGTTTGAATGAGGTGCAGTCTACCAACGTTCACTACACAATCGACTGGTAGATCATGATCAATGTATTGGGTACCCGTTATAGTAGTCCCATGGTTCACTATGTTGGTGAGCTCCTTCACTGTTGCGTGTAGGTCCACCCTAGCTCTCAGTCGTCCCTCACATTAATAGTGAAGTTTCCATGTTGGATTGTTTGCTGTGGTCCTCTAATGATACACGATGCACGCACAAACTGCTCAGTATCAGAAATCATGTCACTCAATCAAGAGTTGTTTTTCCAAACAACCAAACAGCACATGAGTTGAAATCCATTCAGAAGCAGACTAACCTCTCCCAGGTCTCTGAGCTTCTTCAGGTGCCGTTTAAGGAAAATGCTGGGATCTCTATCTGGAAGTGCTTCACAGTCAGAAGAAATGTCTGGATCTGTTATACACAAGCAAATTCATGATTTGTCTCAGCTTTAAAACGTGCTACATCACTTTTGAATACACAGCTATGCCACTGTTATAAACTAGGGCCAACTTTTAATCTGGATCTCAGTTAGTTCACGCAGAATAGTCCTAAATGATGGCCTGGCTGCAGGATCATAGGTCAGACACATGCTGATGAAGGTGGCGAGCTCCTGAGAAGACGGTACTGCCAGCCGGCTCTGAGTCTCATAGAATCGCTCTTTCTGCAAACACAGAATGATTTATTTTCAGCTCCCTGTCTGACCATTTTATAACTCTGAAAAATGATGTGTATGGGACTTTGGTTGTGTACCTCGGGCAGAGTGCTGCCACTCATTGCCAGATCTCCATTGTTGCAAATTTCTAATAGAGTGGCTCCAAAGCTCCACTTGTCCGCAGCGCTGCCCAGGACAGCCCCAGATGGCACACACTCCGGTGCAATCCATGGGATGCGCTCAACTCGTTCTGCATGTGTCAGAAAGAAGAGAAAGACTCTCAAACACACACCACAGGTGAAAAACATGGACACCTTTTCTGTCGCATTGCTGTGACATTATAAAACGCTCAAGACAAGGCAAAGTAATCACCACCATCAGAAAGTGGTTAGAATTGGCTTCCTGTTCTACCATCAGCTGCCAAAAATAAATCTGATAAAATAGTCTGAAAAAAGTGGGAAATGTCACAAGAGTTCTGTATCAAGACGAGAAACAGAATGTGGTATGTGAAAATGCCTTATTACAGAATTATTTGCTTAGTAGACTAAACAAAGTTTATTTTTATTGATACATTTTAGAATTGGAATTAAAAATCAGAATTGTATTGTCATGTTTTACAGACTAGGACCATCTTTCTATCTGACTGATCTGCAGCAATGCTGCCCAATACACAACAAATTGTGCTGCACTATTTATTCTGACACCTTCAGAACCAGGATTAAATTCTTCAGCAATTTGAGCTACAGTAGCTCGTCTGTTGGATCAGACCACACAGACCACCCATGGTTTACCACTGTTCCTTCCTTAGTCAACGTTTAGACCATAGATACTTACAACTTCAGATAGGGAACACTCCACAAGAGCTACAGTTTTGGAGATGCTGTGGCCTTAATTATTTGCCCCCATTTCCAGCAAATAACCAGTTATTAACTTCACCTCACAGGTGAATGGTTACACTCATTCCAGATTCATCAGTTGGTCAATCAGAGACGGACAATTTTGTATCTCCAATTCACATGTCTTTGGATTGTGTACTAAACCAACACGGACATGGTATGAACAAAAAAAAAATCACACAGGAAGGACCTGGACTGCTCTACCTGGAGATCAAACCCAGAGTGTTGTGAGACGACAGGGCTACCCACCGTGCTGACTAGTTCCCTAATTGCCTTGCTAATTTTTCTTTTTGGTGCTGGGCAAGAAAACACAAAATTATCATTACCAAATATATAATGACAGTGTCCTGTAATACTGCAGCTTCTAAAAACACACTAAAATCTCACCTCCTCGTGAGAGAGCAGTGAGAGCTATGCCTGGGTCACTCAGCTTCACAAATGGAAATGTGCCCTCCTCCAGACCCTTGCGTGCGACCAGAATATTCTTTGCACACACATTCCCATGAACCAAGCGTTTTGTTTCCTAAAAAAATAAAAACAGTTAATTATTATTTATTTATGGAGAGCCACACCTTGTCAACATTATCTATGTACTCTGTTTAAACACCATGAATCAGACAGCAGAAGTCATATTCGACAGCAGAATTTCATACTGACGAGTTTGAAATGCCAGCTCTGGTGTGTGTTTGTGTGTAAAAACAAGATTTGCATGTAGAAAGTATTAAGTTATTTTTTTTAACATTTGCTTTCTTTCTAATCTGGTCACTAGTTGACTTACAAGATAGCACAAGGCACTGGCCAGCTGTTTCGCCACTGTAAATTTCCACTGAGGAGTCACACGGGCCTTTTCTTTGTGCAGGAAGACATCCAAGGGGCCAAATTCAACGAACTCCTCCACCATGATGTCTGTTAGGGCACAAACATGTCAGCAAATAAAGGTTCAGTATGTCTGATTGAAGGCTGGGATAATAATTGTGTGTAGCAGGTGTACAGAGCATCTGGTGCAGCAAGGGGAAAGTCAGGCTGAAAGAGTAAATCCCAAAAGAGCACAGCACTCACTCTCGGATCCCTTGACTGAAATGCCATGCACGAAGACCAGGTGACAGTGAGACACTTGACTCATCAGACTGGCCGTCTCGAAAAATGCCTACAAAACAGTCAACAAGAAAATACATTATATGAATTATTTTCACTTCCTTCCCAAACAGAGTAATTTCCATTTTCTTTCTACTGGTCTACATCTTTCTATAACCAACAAATGCACGAGAGAATTGTAGTGGCCTCTTTCGACTATTGAAGACCCTGATTATTGAATTAAGGTCAAAGATGGTCCATTAACAGGTTTCCCGGACATCCTTATGGAAAAAATACCTTGATACCACTCCTAGAACCAACTGACATTGAGTTTAAAGGTATCATTGTACAACAAGTCTGCTTACACTAGGAATACAGTCAAATTCATACCTCTGTTATGTGATTTCATTCAGAGAACAGAATTTTGTTACTTATGTGTGCAAAACATAAGACATGGGTTTCGACATCCTGTGCTTCATTCAGTTAAAACAGAACAGATGTAAATAATACAGAATAAACACAATGCTCTTAAAACGTCATTTTCATGTATCACAGCCATGCACATCTGAAATAACAGCTGACCACACAAACAATCGGATTAAGTTCTTATGTAGAAACACCAGGGGTATGATTTCTAGCACCCAAATGAACCAGCAGGAATTTGAGTCTGATCGCCACCCTACACATTAGGAAGCACAAATCAGTGCATTGTAGTGCCGTTCCCAAGCCCAGAAATTTAAAGAGGGTAGTGTCAGAAAGGGAATCAGTCATAAAAACCAATGCAAATCAATAATGCGGATCCATGATCCTCTATGGCTACCCCTAACGAGAGCAGCCGAAAGGATTAACTAGGGGTATATCCACTCACCAGGGCAATGTCCTTATGGCTCTGGTCCAGAATTTTGAGAACAATGCGAATGCCTTTTCCATTGGTGTGGTTGTTGTTCCATTCATCCTCGTCATCTTCTGTTCCACTGCGGACCATCAAGCGGCCAGAGTAGATGTTGGTCCTGGTGCCACGACCCAAGTGATGTTCCTGAAAACCAAAAAAAAAAAAAAAAAATTGGATTCAAATGGCATTTTTGGGCACCCAGGTGTAACCGTGGGATATTCCACTAGCACACCAGTGCAGAGATTTTGAATTCCTCAGCTCTACCTATGGTCGGCTGAGCACCATCTAGCAAGCATAATTGGCAGTGCCTGCAGCAGACAATAATTGGCCACCATGTCTGCTAGGGTGGAATGTTGGGTCTTCTGACACTGTGCAAGGATCCTAATTAGCAGATTGAGGCACCTAGTGAAAATAAGGGGTCCACTAGGACTGTGCACATGATGGAGGTGCAGTGAGCAGCAATCTTTATCTCCCTTAAATGATCAGGGATCCCCACCAGCAGAAGCCAAATTGCATTTTAAAAATGTACAGTGTGCTCAGGTGAAGCCGCGGGGTAATCCACTAGCACACCAGCACATTCTGGAGATTCAGAGCGCCACAGTTCAAACCTAGGCTCTGCTACTGGTTTGCTGGGTGTACTCTAGCAGGCACAATTGGCAGTGCCTGCAGCAGACAAAATCCAAGTCCAAGATATGGTTGTTGGAAAATATCAGGTTGCGAGAAGGTCGACAGTCTAAGAATCGACTGCCGGTTCTCATCATTTAGTCTTGTTCACAGGGGAGATTTATTCAGTTTCATTAAGCAAAGCAATTGTTTACATAGTGCTTTGAAACATGGAGATAAACATATGTGCATTTGCAAAGAGATTAGGAAATGATTCCCTGATTGATGAAATTCTAGTGAAAGTCACCTGTGCTTAATTTTCATTGCACACATTCATCCAGTGCAGTCATACTCACAGGATCATTGATTTCGTATTGAAGTAATTGATTGAAGTAAATCAGCACTTCCATTCAGGGGCCAGATTGAGTTCTGCCAGGCCAAGTCGGGCCCCCAGGCCATATGTTGTGAACCCCTGGTCAAGATGTTCCATTTCATCTTTGGTCCAGAGCACAGTGTTCTTTTTTAAATAAAAAAAACCTTGTAATGCTGATTCATCTGAGCACAATACACATTTCCACTGTGATGGTCCATCCTAGATGGACTGGTGAATTCTTGCTCCCAGCCCTCCAGAACAAAAGTGGAGCTCTTCTGAATGATCCTGAACTGCTTGTGTGACATTCTTTGTCCATACTTTTGAACAAGGTGGTTGGTACCAGACAGAAATTCATTAAATGCCTCAGTATTCTTTCTGGAATTGCAGTGAGTGAATGCAAAGAAGCAATAGCATGAACTGTGAGACTAGAGTTAGCTATATCCTATATGACTCTGAGCTCAAATAAGATGACGCTGCTTCTGGATATGATGAATATAAGGCCTCATGTTTGCACAGTTACATTTTAAGTAGCATGTAACACTATATTGTAGTGCTTGAGTTTGCTAAAGTAATCCCTTTCCCATGTGGTTATTTCAGCTATTGTTGAGTGGTGAGTATTGTTTTTAATGCAGTGCTGTCTGAAGGATCAAAGATCCCGTTCGTTTAGCTTCAGCTTGCACTTTTTCGCCTTTTGCACAAAATTCCTAAATCATGTAATTACATTATGCACCGTAGAGGGTGAAATATGAAAATATCTTCCTCTTTATTTAAGGTACATTTTTAAACATTTCAATACTTTAGTCTTGCCTTTGTTGACTAGATAGAGATCCACTGATCATCTTTGCTCATCAAAGTCTCAGCCTTAAGTGGATGCTGCTTTTGTACCAAACCATGATTTTTTTTAATCACCTGTTTGGACTAACAATTTATTTTTTACCTCATTAGATATAAATTGCACCCATCCAAACTGGTTTGGGATGTGTTGCAGGTTCAAAATGCAGGAATTAAAAAATGAAAGGAAGCTTAGTAGACAAAACATGAAATACTGTATCTTGTGTTTAAACTTTCTGAAATCAAATAAACAAAGTAAATGTAACTTTTTTTCTGATTTGATGTAAAAAAAAAGTGATGTAAATTGTTTTTAAAAAATATTAATAAATGAAGTTAAAGACCTGTGGGAACTTTTTTGAATATAATTGTATAAAGGTTGTTAGGCAAACCTGTTTTATCTCTTTGTCTTTAATCTGATGGAATCTCAACTGGCACAAGTTGAGAGTTTCAGACAGGGGTTTGCAGCTACCACTTATTCCATGTCTCATGACCAACAAGTTTGACTGTTCTGTAATGCAAAACATCAAGCAACACAGTGGATGAGTGTGTAAAAAACACTTAAATTGATCCATAATTGAAAATCTCGGTCACTTTATCATTTGGCAATGAGAACAACGTAATAAATTACCTGCAGGTCGGGGATAACAGCACTTTTTCACAGTAAAGCAGTCCTGGCCAGACTTGAGCACAAAGGTTTTCAGGCTTTCTGTGAGTTCCTTTACACTGGAGAATTCTCGCTCCCAGCCCTCCAGAACGAAAGTGGAGCCCTTCTGCATGATCCTGAACTGCTTGTGTGTTGGACTTTGTCCATCCTTTGGAAGGCATGTCATTGTTACCAGTCAGAAATTAATCAAAATGTGTCAGTATTCTTTCTAAAGTTGTGATGAGTGAATGCAAAAAGACAACAACTTTGAGACTTGAGCTTTATACACCTCAGAACCACAGCAAATAGCTCAATGTAGGGACTGTCTAAAAAGTGTTTGTAGTGGTTTCAGCATATCATTTATAAATAAATAAAAGTGAAGCGGTACTTTTAGGATGTACTACTTTCTAGGTATTTAATGATACACTCTGCCCATGATGTGATATTATTCATGACACTGGGTTTATAATACAAATTTTCCCATTAAAAAACAAAACAAAATATGATTCAAGACAAATTGTCTTTTATTTCATTATTTATTATTATTTTTTCTAAAAAATACAATAATGTACTTGTGATTATCTTTTCTTTATCTAAACTTACATCTGCATTTTTCAACACTTTCAGCACACCTTTTATCCAAAATGACTACACTACAGAATACAGTCTGAGAAATTGAGGCTTGAGGGCTTTGCTCAAGGGCAGGTTTGAACCACTGACCTTTTGCTTACTAGTCTAGTACCCCTACTGCTAGGCAACAACTACCCTAAATAAAAAAAACCTAGATAGATACAAACTATGCAAAAGAATTGTGAATTAAGCCCAATTTGGGTGGAAAACCCTTAACCAGTCGTACAGCACAAGGTGTGTACTCCAGTGCCCTGTGCTGTTTAAAGTGAAAACTGATTCATTTTACACATCAAATAAATTTGAATCACATAAGTTTTTAATCAGCTACCGGTCTTGTGGTGCATTGTTAAATACCTCTGATTTACTAT
>JAYDZG010000015.1:9108341-9123684 GCA_034509265.1 Microcambeva bendego | reverse complement strand
GGAGGGGAGTCTACAGACCTTAACACCATAGAAAATTCGTGGAGGGAGTTGAAAGTCTGTGTTGCCAGTGACAGCCCCAAAACATCACTGTTCTAGAGGAGATCTGCATGGAGAAATGGAAAATACCAGTGTGTGCAAACCTGGTGAAGAAATGTTTGACCTCTGTCATTGCCAACAAAGGTTATGTAACAAAGTATTGAGTAAATATTTTTTGCCCCACTGTAGTTAGAGCAAGTAGGCAGGTGTGTCAAGGATGAAAAATGTAAAACAAAAAAAACAAAGCAGTGGTCTCCACTGCAGTCAAATAACTTAAATAATTATGTTATTTAAATATAATTATTTATATTTAAGTAAATGCATATGTAACATATTTAACACTTTTACATATTCATGACAGGACAATAACATTCACATCCAATAAAGACAATTTACACAAATCAAACATTATGACACCTTTGCTAATGTTGTGTTGGTCCTTCTGTTCAACAGTGACTGCATTGAATTAAAACTTTCAACCTTTCAGTTGATAGCCCAAAGCCCTACCCACCAGGCTTGCACTGATGGCCATTCTCTAGCATGGTTCTCAGCCAGACCACATTTCAGTGACACACACACACACACACACACACACACACACACACACACACACAGACAGACAAACAGACAGACAGACACACAGTCTGAGCACAGTAAGTATGGAGCCCTGAAACATTATGCCAAGCCTCATTAGTGAGTGTACTAAATGTGCAGGTAGTAGATCATGACTACAGATGGGAGAGCAGTTGCCCTGTATGGCCCTTATGGACACAAAGAGTTTGTTTTCTAACTTTAAAACCTGTACACTTTGTAAATTCTCCAAAAACAACTGAAGAGGACCATGCCTGAGGGTGGAGTATAATAATTCCCCAAACCATAATTACTTTTTAAGTACTGAGCACTATGGTGACGGATATAGCAAAGCAGGGACAATCCCTGAAGCACTGGCCCAGAGGTCCATCTGGCACGCATAGCTGTGGTCTCATCTGTAAATTTCTGTGGCAACAGTCAACCAGACATGCAGATGTTGGTACGAATGTGGGGGTGGGGGGGGGCTCAAGAGTAAATCAGTTTAGGATGGACAGAAAACTTAAATGTAAAACATTTCAGTATGGACAGTAAGTGTAAATTATATCTGGAAGTTTTGCGCCAAGAAATTCGTTTTTATTATTGTGCTGTAGTGCTAGAGAAGCAGACATGCAACATTCTTAAAATTTAGATCATTTTAATAAAAGATAACCTAAAGCAGTGGATCCCAAACAGTGGGTTATGAAGGCTTTTTGGTATTAACACTATTTCAATTTGTTATTTTTCCAAAAGTTCTTCTAAGAAAAAACGATTGCACCAGGTGTCTTCAATATTTTCACAATATTCTAAATTTCTGAGACACTCAATTTGAGATTTTCATTAGTTAAAATCATCAAAATTAAAAGAAATAAACACTTGAAATATATCAGTATGTGTGTAATGAATGAATATAATATACAAGTTTCACTTTGTGAATGGAATTACTGAAATAAAAAAAATAATTATAAATAGACAAAATAGATTCTTGTAATTTTACCCTACTTGCTTGGACAAGAAAAGAGCTTGTACAACAAAAGTCATAAATGTGACTGCGTTTGAGAAACTGCAATACACATGAAGTAAATTCACAAATGTGGAAAAATATTTGTAATATATACAAATAATTTGTAAAAAAAAGATTGGTAAATCGAATGTTGACAATGTGTGGCTACAAATATAGAATATTAATGAGTGTAAATTAAAAATAGTTTGAATTTATTACATAAAATCATTTCAGAGTTTAACAGATTTATGTATTTCCAATTGAATCAGAATATGGAATTATTGATTGAAATTATATTAAAATAAAAAAGATGTTCTTAAAGAAGGCATTTAAGTAGGTTAAAATGGTTAACATTAGATTTACAAATGCTAATCTTTGACCGATTTACAAATTATTTCTATATATGACAAATATTTTTCCACATTTGTGAATTTATTTCACATGTATGCAAATTTATTTTACATGTATGCAGTTGCTCATACACAAGTTACAAATTTCAGTACATTTCTGACTTTTGTTTTGCAAGGTCAAAATCTTTTTGATCCTTACATGACTCCATACAATCATGACCTGATTTTTTTTTGCCTCCAACAAAACATTAAAGGTTACTGATCTGTATGAACTGTAACTGAAACATTTAGTTTAGAAAGTTTACAAACTAAAGGCAATGTTTTGTTATTTCCTATTTCAGGTTGCCTGTGTGCATTATAAAAGTAATTTGAATTAGATTTATTTTCATGTATTTGTCATTTATAAAATGTTCTTTAAACTGTGCTTTATGCAATAAATAAAAATAAACTCGCTCATATGTTTTTATTTTTCCTCTTTATTAATGCAAAAGCATTTCTTGTCTGATTACTTGTTAATCGCTGGAATAATCAATAGTACATTATATTACAAAATAAATGATAGCTGCAGCCCTAGAGGCAGCATGGCAAAGCTGGAATTCAATCTCTTTTCAAACATTTTGGTTGATGGCTCAAATATCAATATTAGACAAACACTGTCCTATTATTGCTGGTAAATGTGTTATTTTAAGTGGATGTTACAAACACATCAGAACTAGCAAAATCCCACATATTTAGACTTGTACGTTATACATTAGGCATAGACTGGCATACATTATTAAACATAAAGGATCCCAAGTAACCTAAAGGTGTGTATAAGGGTAGTTGTTTCTTCTTACTATAAAATAGCTTGGAATAAATAAGCTTTCTTTAGTCTATGACAAATGTGTCTGGGATTTATTGTCCCTAATGTTAGAACTTCTCAAAGTTTTCCAATTAAATTTTTGTTGAAGGCTCCTAGAAAACAAGTAAATCATAAAATTCAGCAAAAGGTCACCATCTTTCAATCCAGTTATATGGAAGACATAACATCATTTAAAATGCATAACCAGCTGAAAAACAAATTTCAAGTGGAGGAGTATGGGCACTCAGGGTGAGAGGGATTTTCTTTTTTAGTTTTTACTGAGTGAAAAGATATTTTATTATGAGTTTAATATATTTTACAGCAATACAAAACAGCGACTCTGACTCTAGAGGTTTTGCATAAGGGCCTTATGGTGTATAGACAGCTTAACAGACATTACCACTAAATTGCAACCAGCTTCTCCCCTAAAAGCCTCTAAACGACAATGTTGTCTCACTGGGTTTATCTCTAGCAAAAACAGGTCTACAGTTACCTGTAAGCTACACTACACTGCATTTCATTAATATGGCAGATAATATAATAAAACAATTGCTAAGTCTTTTCACACAGTTGAAGACTGCCCATTTCAAAGAAATTTTACCTAATGCTCACTTAATCAAAATGTTTACTTAAATATACACTCACTGGCCACTTTATTAGGTACACCTTGCTAGTACCGGGTTGGACCCCCTTTTGCCTTCAGAACTGCCTTAATCCTTTGTGGCATAGATTCAACAAGGTACTGGAAACATTCCTCAGAGAGTCTGGTCCATATTGACATGATAGCGCCCCACAGTTGCTGCAGATTTGTCGGCTGTACATCCATGATGCAAATCTTCTGTTCCACTACATCCCAAAGGTGCTCTATTGGATTGATATCTGGTGACTGTGGGGGCCATTTGAGTAAAGTGAACTCATTGTCGTGTTCAAGAAACCAGTCTGAGATGATTCACGCTTTATGACATGGCGCATTACCCTGCTGGAAGTAGCCATCAGAAGATGGGTACAGTGTGGTCATAAAGGGATGGACATGGTCAGCAACAATACTCAGGTAGGCTGTGACACGATGTTCAATTGGTACTAATGGGCCCCAAGTGTGCCAGGAAAATATCCCCCACACCATTGCACCAGCCTGAACCATAGATACAATCCATGCTTTCATGTTGTTGACGCCAAATGCTGACCCTACCATCCGAATGTCGCAGCAGAAATCGAGATTCATCAGACCAGACAACATTTTTCCAATCTTCTATTGTCTTGTAACATGGATGGAACGAGATGAGATGTACCAGATGTGCTAGATTGGATTCAGGTCTGGGGAACTGGCAGTCCATATCATAAATGCCTGCATCATGCAGAAGCTGCTGACACACTTCAGCCACATGAAACCTAGCACTGTCATGTATCAGAAAGAACCAAGGGCATACTACACCAGCATACGTGCTCAGTGAGAACCTGCTATCATCCTTGAAGAACCCAAGGTGCAAATGGAGCCAATCGCCATGCACGGTGTTGGGCTGTAAGCACAAGCAACACTTGTGGATGTCAGGCCCTCATACCACCCTCATGCAGTCTGTACATGTTTCTGCTAAAACTGTCAGAAACAGATTTAATACAAAAGTATTGGAACAGTGAGGCCAATTCCCTTATTTTAGCTGTGAACTAACTATATATGGGTCTGACATCAAAAGATGCACATGAGATAAAGGATAAATAAACATTTTAGCTTTTGTTTACATGTATTAACATATGGATCTAATACACAGTTCAGAAGATAGCACCTATTGTCTGATCCAACCCCTTTTACTTGTGAGCAAAAGTACTGTATATTAGTGGAGGTCATTTTGCAAGGTTCTGGCATTGCTCCTCCTGTTCCTCCTTGCACAAAGGAAGAGGTAGCGGTCCTGTTTCTGGGTCGGTGCCCTCCAACAGCCCCCTTCACGTTTCCTGGTGTACAGGCCTGTCTCTCCTGGTTTCTGCTCCATGCTCTGAACACTGTGCCAACAGACACAGCAAACCTTCTTGGCACACCTCGCAATAATGTGCCATCCTGGATGAGCTGCACTACCCGAGCAAATTTTATGGGTTGTAGATGCTGCCTAATACTAGCTCTAGAAGTGAGAGCACTGAACAAAAATGCAAAAGCGACCAAAACATCAGCCAGAAGGATGAGAACAGAGAGATGGTTCCTTTTGTCTTGTTAATTGCCTCTCATGTCTACCTGTTGTCTGTTCCATTTGTACAACAGCAGGTTAAATTGATTCACAATCCGTGTTGCTTCCTAACTGTACAGGTTGATTTCACAAAAATGTGATTGGCTTGGAGTTACATTGTGTTGTTAAAGTGTTCCCTTTATTTTTAGAGCAGTGTATTTGAGCAAAATTATTAAACTGTCAAAACAAAAAATAATGTTAATAGTTAAAAAAGGTAATTCAACCAATTCTAACAGTGATAAACTAAGAGCTGAGCTAGTGAGTTTACAATCAACAGATTGTACCCACAATCAGTTTAAGAGAAAGCGCTGCTGTTCACTACAAACTAGATACAATCTATGTTTTTCACAGTGGACTAGATATGTTCAACTTATACTCATATTACAATGATGTAGTGACAATGCTGACATGAAACTTTGTGTGGGTTTTTTTTATATGTTGATAGGTTACAATAAGCTATTGGTCAGTTATTGGTTAACCGTTGACTAATGACACTCAACTGCAGGATGAAAAAAATGGCAATTTTTGCAACAGAATTGAAAGCCTATAGTTTAAGCTGCTGTAGGGAATATTTTTAACACACTTGGAATGACTTGTCCTTTATGTCTCTTTTCACTTCCTATTCTGGCAAAAATGAGCACTCTGTTTTAGACCATTCATAGACCATACCTTACCAACCTGCTAAAAAATGGAAATAAGTCCAAATCAAACACATTAAAGAGCATTTTTGTATTGACAAAGGGACTTGAGTAGAGGGAAAACATCAACATTTAAAAAAACAAAAGTAGAAAAGACAATGCCCACTGTAACTCATGAACAAATTCAGCTAAAATGAGATGCATCTGTAATGCTCTAATTACTGGGTCACACTGACAGATGACTCCATACAGTCATGCCAGTAGTGAAAATTAAATAGTCAATGTGGTCATCACCACTATTTCTCACAGTTCTAATGATAGTGTTATCTAGGTCACCTGAGTAATGTGACCACATTTTCATGCTAAATGGATATAATTTACTTTCTGGGGCTTCCACCCCACCACAACACGCACCAAAGTGTAGAGGAATCGATTTGGTCTTGGTGCAATTACCCAGCAGACCATAACCCTCCAAAAACAAAACTCTTGGGATGGATTAGACAAGTGCAATATGGGAATTAAGTCCTTAAATCCTACTATATAAACAAAAATATTGATAATTCAAATGGCCAATATGTATTAAATTGCTGGAACAATAATAAATAGTTTTTACCTTCATATGATAATACCTTGACATCAGCCAGGGTCACACTGTTTGTAAATACAGCAAAAAACAGCAACTGTTGTTTTTTGACTTGGCAAAATGGCATAAATTTGATATTAGCAAGCAAAGAATGCCCCCCCCCCCAACCTCTTTAATATTATATCAGTTTCTGGATCCATTTAAAGCTGACAAAGCATCCATAAGTACTTTCTTGTCTGTAGTAAGTTGATCTTAAATGGCAACAACATGAGAGGTCTCTTTCCAGTCAGATTTCACAGAGCAACCGACAATAAAAACTAAGCTGCCAAAATCTATAAATTGACAAAGGAAAAAGAAAATCATGCCTAGAGATGAGGGTGTGTTGTGAACTAGACGTGATTGATTTATCTAAATCGAATGGTGGAAGCATTGTGTAGAACAGAATCTTTGCTGATCGCTACTCTGATGCATATGCCAAAGTGCACCTAGTTTTGACACTATGTAAGTGTCATTGCACCCTTTGAGATAGTGGGTCAGCAACCCCCTCAGAGCCATGACTTCATAGCAGACATTTAGAGATGTATTAACCACCTTTTAGATACCAGGGAAATAACAGGAGACAACAACTGAATTCTACATTTTTAAGCAATGGTCTTGGTGTTGGACAAACCAAAAGGATTGGGGCACAGATTTTGCTGCTCTCTTGGACAAATTCATACTTTTGTAAAGACATAACTTAATCTAAATCTAGAAGCCAAAAGTGATGCCTGTTTATTTTGTCCAGATAAATGGGGAAGGGACCATCGGTTGGTTTCAATAATAATAAAAAAAATAATCATTAAAACACACTGAAGTTGAGATTGTGTCTAATTTTGTCTAAACTTTAATTTCCTAGTTTGAAGTAACTTATTTAATAGCAGCATTTCAACAATCATCAAATAAAAAGTGAATATGTGATTGTATGATCCAATACCCTTTATTTTATATAGATAATAAAATAGATTATACTGATAATGCCATTGGTAATACACCAGCTAGATCAAGGATCCAATGACACTTTTTTTCAGTTTCCATGACAAAGGAGGCAGATAACACTGATACTATTTAACACTGGACATTGCTGAATAAATGTATGCACTGTTGACAAAGGCCCGAGCTTAATACTGGATGCTTGGCCTTAAAGGTGTATATTAGAATTTAGCATACTCTTTTCATCACTTTGCAGCGAAATTTGTCCTCCGCATTTAACCCTATCTGTGCAGTGAAACACACATATAGACTCTGGTGAACACTAATGGGCAGTTAGCACATGCCTGGAGCAGTGGTTAGCCCTAGTCATGGTGCCCGAAGACATTTGGTAACTTCCTCAAGGGCACTTCAGTCATGCATGACCTGTCGAATCTGGGAATCGAACCGGCAACCTTCTGATCACAAGCCCAGCTCTCCCACAGCTGATGCAAAACGGCATTGACAAAATGTATTAAGAACCTCCAAACACCCAACTGTTAAAATCTCTTTTGCATGTGGAATAAATAAAACTTGGTTAATTACTGAATTGATGTTGCTGCTGTTTACAGTGTGAATCCTCTCGGCTGCTCCCGTTTGGTGTAATTGCGATACACATTATTTATATGGCAAAGTTTTTTATGCTGGATGCCCTTCCTGACACAACCCCCATATTTATCTGGGCTTGGGACTGACACTACAATGCACTTGTTTGAAGTGATCAACAAGAATGCTCCTTCGTTGACACTTTTTGTTCTGTTTTCAGTTGTTGTTTTTTTTTAGCTATGGTCTTAAACAGCCTTTTTTGAGTTAAAGTTTGTTTCATCTGAAAAAAACCCATCATATTGAGTGCTATTATTTCAGATAAGACTGCAAAAAAAAAAAAAAACAGAAAAAAAAAACTTGTTAACATCAGCATGATAACGATGCAGGACAACACATTGAGATTAATGAGAGAAGGCTGCACTCTCTAGTGTGCATTCACTTCGTTAATATGAAAGCATAAAAATAGGCAGTTGCTCTACGCAACGTAACAGTGAGTCTTGTTTATACTACTTTTTATACTACATTTATAAACACCATTTAAAATGGCTAAACACAGTTTGAAGTGTCCCAATAAGGGTAACCTATTTATTTACCAAATGAAGTGGGCTTCATAGTATTTGAACTCGATTCAACTGGACAGACCACCTCGATTCTACTGGCCTGGTCAGTACTACCATACTCTGCAGTAGCAACTGAAATGTGTTTTGGCTCCATATTTATACCTATGACTGGTTTAAATTATAAAAAATGGACATTTACAGGTGTAAATCGTTTTTAACACACAGTTTTGCAGAAACATTATTTATATTTTTTCCGCAGTAAAATTCAACTAGTTTATTACCTGTATTTATCCACAATGCTACAAAAACTGAAGGGTACATGTAAATATTGGACTTGAAGAAAGCAGAATCGGGATTAAGATATGAGCATGAAAATACAGACCTGATACCAGCCACTGTCCACTGGGAGAAATGCTGATACAGCGCACAAGTCCGTAATGACCCTGGTACACCTGTAAGACATTAAACTAATTATTCACCAACACCGATATAATAAAAAAAAATGTGTCATGCAAAAGTCCTTAATGGATCTACACTACTCACATAAAGTTAGGGATATTGATGTTATATTATGAAATTATGGCATTAAAATAGAAGTACGCAATACTGATTTCCTCATTTCCAACAATTTATTGGAACAAAGGCCAACCACAGGGGTGGGTATACCCCAACAAAAATATTTAAATGTCTCAATAATTTGTCATGTGCACTTGAGCATCAATTACAGCTTGACAACATCATCTCATGCTGTTCACCAGTCGACTGCTGAGGCATGGCATCCCACTCTTCTTGAAGGGTGACCCTCAGGTCATTGAGGTTCTTGGGTACAGAGTTACAAGCCTCTACACCGTGACTCATCTGATCCCATAGGTTTTCTAGGGGATACATGTCTGAAGAAAGTGCAAGCCACTCAATTTGAGATACCCCAGTCTCTAAGCAGCCGTTCCCAATCATTGTCGTACATGAAGATAAAACTAGGCACAATGACTGGATTAGTGATGTTATTCAAGTATTATGGTCTTGTCACATTCACAAAAGTGAAGGGTAGTTCTGTATTGAGTAGACACACCTTCCCACACTGTAACACCACCAAAGACCAACAGTGGCTGATGCATAGCGCTCTCTTTGACGTCTCCAACATAGTTTTCTGCTTAGCTTGAATCAACTTTTATTGGTGAACAAAACTGATGACCACTGGTTCTTTGTCCACCCTGATGCTCCCTGGCCCATACAAGAAAATGATGGCTGTGCCTTGTGGTGTGGTCAGGTACCCTTGAAGGTCATCTAGCTCACATACTATGTTGATGTAAACAGTTTTTAATCGTCTGACGTGACACTTTGGTGCCTCTCCCCTCCCTTAAATGTGCCTGGAGTTGTGTGGCATTCATCATCCAGTGAATAGCATCCGATGCTGATGACACTTTATGACACTCAGTCTCAGAAAGCTCAGTGGCCACTTCAGTCTGAGAACATCCTGTTTGAAGCCTCACAACGGTGAGGTACTGTTGATCAAAGGTGTTGTCTTGGTATCATGATGTAAAAATGTAAACAGCATGATGAGAAGGACTGTTTAAATAACAATTCTAATTGATCTATGATTTGAAACACCTGTTGAGAATGTTGCCATTATGTTCCTTGTTAGAGAACAGCAAGTAAAAAGTGCTGAAACATTGAACAGTTGGACATGTGCATTCCAACGTCTAGAGAAGGTCACATTAAGTTCACCTGTAAAGGTTAAAGTGCATTTTAGGTTCATCCTGATATTTCCATTGAAAGCCAAATATCCATTACTTCTTGTGAGTACTGTGTAATGATTTACATAAACATTTGTTCTATTTTGCAGCAATTTTTATATTTAATTTAGAATTTGTCTTCTGCTTTTGGAGGATCCATGATTGCAGTCGAGGTAGGTTTATTGCTGCTCACGCCTCCTCTGAACTGCACATGGTCCTTAGCAGAACAATTTGTCATGCGTTCAGGCTCCTAACAGCGTTTGAAGACCTAATCCATATAGTTTGGTCATCCCGCACTGATAACAGCACCAGTTATGTCCACTAAATGGCACCCAGTCAACCAGTGGCAAGTTTATTAATCACGTTGCATGTTCCACTCTACTTTATGGATAAAAACAGAAACTTACCAAAGACTGAGTGGTAGGGAATGGCTGCAAGTCTTTAGGTTTAGGCAGCTTTGGGATCAGGTCCTCTGGGTTCACATTTACCTGTTGACAACAGAGTTGATAAATAATACTCTAGGCAATTTTGATTGTAACAGAGAAATACCAGAGGGGCTCTGTGTTACAGGGATCCAAGTTGGAACCTCAGCTATTTCATCGACCAGTAAGGGGTCATTATTTACATTATTGTATTGATTGTGGTTCGATGTATAAGGACATGCATGTTTCAGTAAAAAGGACCTGTGAAAACCGTGGCTAAGCTATACCCTTCCTAATTTGTGTATCCCATTTGCTGGCTTTAAAGACAAACCAGAAAAAGGTCAGCCACAAGAAGTATCCAAAGAGCAAAATAAATAGCAAGCAGTGTGACGTTAGGGCCCAGCCAATATTTATGCTAATCTATAGGTACATTTAGATTTCGGTTGCAATGTAATTGACTGATATGTATTTTCAACTACTGGAGCCCCACTGAGCAATTCAGATTGGTTGTTGCCCCTGATTGAGAAGCACTGGTTTAGATTATGATTATGGCTTGAGATGACACACCCTCATCTTGCGTTGACGGGGACACAGGTAGAGGTCGAGGCAGCGCTCGAACCTTTCGTGAATGAAGCGGGAGTACGCAGGTACCACACGCAGACAGGGGTACTTCTCGGGGAGGAAGCTCAGCTTTCGGTCATCAGGGTCCTGCTGCGCCCATGCGAGTCTCTGTTGAACGTTCCAAGAAGTCAAAAATTAAAGCATTCAATATTAAACACGATCAGCTACAGTGGCTACATTAGTTAAATGTGTTACAATTCATCTCAAAATAAATCAATAAATATACATTGCTGTGAAAAATTATTTGCAGATTACAGAAAAAATATTTTCTTTTTAAGAATGACCTCTTTTAGAGCCTGGATGCTGGATACCCCTCACATTTCTGCAAATATTTAAGTATATCTTTTCATGGGACAACACTGACAGAGACACTTTGACACAATGAAAAGTTGTCTGTGTGCTGCTTATATAACAGTGTAAATTTATTCTTCCCTCAAAATAACTTAATATACAGCAACTAATGTCTAAACCACAACAAAAGTGAGTACACCCCTAAGAGACAAGAGACTGCACCCCTAAATGTCCAAATTGAGCACTGCTTGTTATTTTCCCTCCAAAATGTCACTAGGTCTTATGTGTTCAATTTTGTAGTACAGCTCTCACACTCTCTCATACTGGTCACTTCATGGCAAAGAACTCTCTGATGATCCTAAAAGACGAATTGTTGCGCTACATGATGGCCAAAGCTACAAGAAGATTCCCAGTGGTTAAGATCATCCAGCATTTTAAAACAGCAGGGTCCACTCAGAACAGACCTCGCATTGGTCGTCCAAAAAGCCTGTCAGTGCTCAGACCATACACCGCACAATACATCAAATTGGTCTACATGGCTGTCACCCCAGAAGGACAGTTACATTTCATTGAGGGACACATGAACTCCAATATGTACTGTAAAAGTCTCGAATATCTGCTAGCTCTGTGATGTTGTCACGGAAAAGTGGAAAAGCATTCCAGTGGCAACCTGTGAAGCTCTGGTAAATTCCATGCCCAGGAGAGTTAAGGCAGATATGAAAAATAATGGTGGCCACACAAAATATTGACACTTCAGGAACTTTCACTAAGCGGTGTACTCACTTTTGTTGCTGGTGGTTTAGACATTAATGGCAGTATATTGAGTTATTTTAAGGGAAGAATAAATTTACACTGTTATATAAGCTGCACAGGGACTACTTTTCATTGTGTCAAAGTGTCATTTTGTCAGTGTTGTCCCATGAAAAGATATATTAAATATCTGAAGAAATGTGAGGGGTGTACTCACTTTTGTGATACGCTCATACTTTTCATGTTCATACTTTTTAGTTGGCCAACATTAAAAATCCTTTTATCTAAATCTAAAAATCTTTTTTTTTGTATTGGTCTTAAGTAATATTCTAATTTTCTGAGGTACTGAATTTGGGATTTTCATTAGTTGTCAATTATAATAATCAAAAATAAAAGAAAAAAGCATTTTAAATATTTCAGTCTGTGTGTAATTAATTCATATAATATACAAGTTTCACATTTGAATGGAATTGCTGAAATAAATAAACTTTTTCATGATATTCTAATTTTATGACCAGCACCTGTACGTATGTACGTATATATATAAAAAATCAAACATATTTTAATGTCAAACAAATGTAACCTGATTGAATATTTGAATATACAATGCATTTTCAATGATTATTTGATTTCATTTATTAAGGGGAAAAAAGTAGTAATTGCCGTTTTCGATGACAGGCACCGAGTCTTTCACATCTCTGTAGAGGAATTTTGGCCCACTCTTCATTGCATATTTATTAATTCAGCCACAGTGGAGTGTTTCCCAGCATGAAAGGCCTGTTTGAGGTCATGCCACATCATCTCAATCAGATTAAAATACAGACCACTCAATAGGCCACTCAAAAGCCTTATTTTTTCAGCCATTCAAAGTTTGAATTGCTGGGGTGCTTTGGATCATTGTCCTGCTGCAGAACCCAAGTATGCTTGAACTTAAGTTCACAAACTGATGGCCTGACACATTCTTCTTCAGGATTTTTTTTCCAGTAATTACAGCAAGTCGCCACCAAGCAGCCACAGACTATCACACTACCACCACCATGTTTGACTTACAGTATGACGCTTTTTTTTCTGAATGTTGTGTTAGTTTCTGTAACAGGACGCAGACCATCCAAAATGTAGAATATTTCCCATAAGTATGTGAGATAGGCCTTTGTGTATGTTTTGGTCAGCAGTGTTTTTTGTCTTAAAACTCTCTCATGGATACCACTGTGCCCTGTCTCTTTCTTATTGTAGAATCCTTACCACTTACCTTAACAGACAAATTAGGCCTGCAGTGTGGTTTGCTGGAGTCCCAAAGCCTTAGAAATGGCTTTGCAACCTTTTCCTGTTCTTGAATTTCTTCAGATCGGGGTATAATGTCTTGCATTTTAAGACATTTTAGCCTACTTCATGTTGTCAGAATTATTTGTACAGGTCTGGCAGTAATCAGGGCTGGATGTTGCAAGTGAAATTGAACCCAGCTTTCCCAAAATTCTGGTTAATCACAGTTAATTCATGGGAGGCAATTACTTTTTCACATATGGCCAGGTGGTTTAATTGCATTTTTCCCTTAATTAATAAAATCATCACTTTAAAAACATAAGAAATCTGTAGGGTGAAGGGGTTTTTCACAGCACTGTTTAAATATCTATTGTTTTAATAAACGATTAACACAAAATGTTTTTTTTTAAACTATGAACAAAGAGAAAAGTTTGCAACTGCACACATACACACAAATATTTTAGATTTATAATACTCCATCACTGTGCAGTTAAATTTGTCCTCTTCATTTTATCCAAATCCGTGCAGTGAAACACACACATACACACTAGTGAACACTAGGGGGCAGTGAGCACATGTGCCTGGGGCGGTGGGCAGCCCTATCCATGGCGCCCAGGGAGAAGTTAGCGGTTAGGTGCCTTGCTGAAGAGCACTTCAGTCATGACCTGTTGGCTCTAGGAATCGAAATGGGCAACCTTCTGATCACAAGCCCAGTTCTCTAAACACCAGAATGGATGGAGTAGAATGGATTAGATTAGATAGACAGATAGACAGACAGAAAGACTTATTTTTACACCTAGACATCCATGGTAATGTTGGTGTTTATGCAAATCCCAAACAATTCCATCATTTGTTTTAACTTCAATTTAAAAAGTAAAACCTCTTCATCATTGAGAAGGTACTCTGGAGGGGGATTGTAGGACTCTTCATGACCAGGCAACCTCATCTTTGGGGCAGGAATGTGCATCTTGTGGCGGCCCAAGATAGCGTTTGGGTCTTCCTTTGCCCATAGGTCGTAGTATTGAGGCTCGGTTTCCTTGGGCCTGCGTGGCTTAATCCAGCCCATCTTTATAGCATGAACCAGCTTTCCAACCTAAAGGTAACAGGCAAATATTACCACTGAATGCCATTACACATACAGTAAGAATGACCCATGACAAATTTAAACCCAGAAAGTCCACCTGATACAAATTACTACAAAACATTAAGCCTGAATATCTGAACTACTGTACTAACAGGCGAAAGTGATACTTAGGCTAAAAATACTTACGCTAAAAATGTTATGGGTCTAATTTATTTCAGCTTCCAATTACTAGAGACTTTCATACCCCATTCCAATTCCTTTTTAAAAAACTATGTGGGAACCATTACACCTAATGCTGTACAGATGCAAGCATTTAGACATCCAAGCACTTGAAACATGACTCTCTAATCCCAGCTGCATTGTAAATAGAAATATTGATTTACAGGTGCTGGTCATAAAATTAGAATATCATGATAAGGTTGATTTATTTAAGTAAGTCCATTCAAAAAGTGAAACTTGTATATTATATTCATTCATTACACACAGACTGATATATTTTAAATGTTTATCCTAATGTAATATCCCAATATGACTTAAGACCAATACAAAAAAAAAATAATTCCGAAATGTTGGCCTAGTATGAGCATCTACAGCAATATTTAGTTGGGGCTCCTTTGACCTGGATTACTGCAGCAATGCGGCGTGGCATGGAGTCAATCAGTCTGTGGCACTGCTTAGGTGTTATGAGAGCCCAGGTTGCTCTGATAGTGTCCTTCAGCTCTTCTGAATTGTTGGGTCTGGCGTATTGCATCAGAATACCCCATAGATTTTTTATGGGGTTAAGGTCAGGCAAGTTTGCTGGCCATTTAAGAACAGGGATATCATAGTCCTTAAACCAGG
>JAYDZG010000015.1:9084943-9102564 GCA_034509265.1 Microcambeva bendego | reverse complement strand
TATAAATTATTGTTAAATTAAATTATATTTAAATTATAGGACGTCTCTTTGCTGTCTCTACTTGGACTTGTACTGACAATTATTGTACCTTTCCAAATCATGTCCAATCAACTGGATTTACCACAGATGGACTCCAATCAGGTGTTAAAACAACTGAAAGATGATCAGTGGAAACAGGATTCACCTGAGCTGAAATTTGAGTGTCATGGCAAATGCTGTGAATACTTATGTACATGCATTTTTTTTATTTTTTTTTATTTTTAATACATTTGCAAAAATTCCAAACAATCTTTTTCATTTTGTCATTATGGGGTATTGTGTTTAGAATTTTGAAGGGGTAAATGAATGTAATTCATTTTGTAATAAGGATGTTACTACTACAAAATGGATTGCATTTCCGTATGCATTGTACTTAAGTTACTTTTGTAACTGTTCAACACCACTGACAGTAAAAATCCCTCCAACTTGCTGAATGAAAGTGTTTCAGGTGTGTAAAATTAATGACAAATTAATGACACTGTATTTTGGATTTTCATCAGTTATAATCATCAAACTTAAAATAAATAAACATAGAAAAGGTTTCCAGTTAAATAAAAAGGCAAGAAATACTCACCAATAATCAGGATTCTCCATCTTGTCCAGGAATTCATCTAGCTCATCCTTATTCCTGATTGGCTTGAAGATTTTCTTGCCATCCAGGTCATAACCAATATGGGGGTAATCTTTGTACCATTCCATTGGAATATTTCCCACTGTGTTGCGGATGTCCTGAAAGCAGAGTGACAGTGTTACAGGTGAATGTTAATAGACCCGCTTGACAGTCATTACTTTAATCCATTATAACTGTAGGTTAATGCAATTTGTTCTTTATTGTCCACCTATTTCACCACCCAATTAAGACAGTTACTCATTAGGCCCAGTTTACCCCCGTCTCTCCATTTAAGGTGAGCCGCTCCATCTGAAACTCTATGGGAGAAAAGTGGCACACCCACACAGATACAGGGAGAACATGAAAACTCAACACAAAGGACTTGGACCACCCCATCTGTGGGTCAAACCCTGGACATACTTGCTGTGAGGTGACTGAGTGCTATCACCTTAGCCACCATGCTGCCCAACACACTTTTTTGTTTTAAACGCTTATGTTTATGAGAACAGACATTATCATACAGATAAACCCTAGACATAGATTAATGGCTTCTCATTTTTCCAAAATTTATAACAGTTCATTTAACTTTTTTACTGTTATTCTTTGCACTGTTCATTTTTTAAATATCTATGCTTTGGCAATACATACGTCTGATGTTTGTCATGCCAAAAAAGCAACTTCTGGATTCAACAGAAAGGATGTGTAACAATCTTAAAGCTAGTCCTACAATTACATAATGTACTGTGTTCTAAAAAAACACTGTACTATTTTTGTAATCCCGGAAATTAAAATCTGACAGATATAGTTCAGAGGATGAAGACTTAAAAGCAGTGCAGTTCTCTCAACCTCGGAAAGCTAATAAAGGGAACAGCTCTGCAGTCTGAAGTGGTTTCTTTGTCTAAGAAACAAGGCAGAACCACATTCACTTCCTCCAGTTTTCAGCCAGCTGAAATGTTTCAGAGATCACCAGCAGCACTTTTAAGTAAGATCTGCACCTGTGAGTGATTTCAATAAAAATACCCCTACCATTTCCAATTAGAAACGAGCAGATGCCCTGTTTGGCCAATTGCAGGTAACTGCAGATGATCATCCTGAACATTTCATTATTAGTGAAAGGTACAAGACTGTGACAAGAATCTAATTTTGATAGTGTAATTATTTTACATATCTTAATATCTGATAGAGTTACTTGTTTGCACTCCAAAACTACTGGCCTCACCAGAAAAACTAATCACTTCAAAGCTCCATAACCAGGAAATACATTTAAGGTCTAGTGGCTTGACCTTAAATCTACTAAACTACACCAGTATACACTGATACACAAGCATAACATTATGACCACCGACAAGTGAAGTGAATAAAACTGATTATATATGTATAACAGCATCTTTGAGTGGGTGGGACATGTTATTAGAAATTGAGAGTTTGAAAAGGGCCAAACTGTGTTTTCTAGGTCTACATTATTTCTCCAATAATGGCATTCGTTTTATTTTGGTGGGTGTTCCATTCATGTGTGAGTTTATTATAAGCTTTCCATTGGTGGAATATTGTACTTTGAATCTGGATTGCTTGAGGCTTTTTTGGGCTTCCACATTTTGTTATGTTACAGTCTAACCTTCCAGAAGGACAGCCATTTCTGCTGCACTCCACCAATCAGGCCTGTATGGTGGAGTGGCCACTCCTCAGTAAAAGGCAAAAGACAGCCTGCTTGAAGTTTGCCAAAACTCATCAACACTCAGACCACGAGAAACAAAATTCATAAACTCTTTGGTCAGAACGCCAAGCCTTGATTGAACATCTTCAAATGGCTGTGCACTGACGCTCCCCATCCAACCCGATGGAGCTTGAAAGGCTCAGCAAAGAACGGGGGAAACTGCCCAAAAAAAAGGTGTGCCAAGCTTGTAGCATTATACTCAAAAGACCCGAGACTGCTATTAATACATAAGGTGCTTCAACAAAGTATAGAGCAAACACTGTAAATACTTATGTAATTTAAAGTGCTGTGGATACTTTCTGAATGCACTGTAATTGTGTTTTCCTGGAAAGTATATTTTCTGTAAAGAAAATTTGAATGGTTTCTACTCTTATGCTCTATCGCATCAGCATGGCATAGGGTGTAAAAGCACTGCCAAGGATGATATGCAAAACAGATTTCTAGTTAAATTAAGGGTTGTTTCAACCACAATTTCAAATGAAACAAGACTTAAAGTGAGGCTTAAAAATCCTCACAGTAGAATCAGGGTTTTAAGATGCCCAAATCTAGGTATGACAAGGAATACTTTGCAGGTAAATTCTTGAGCTCAAGGGAGAAAATATGAGACCCGCACACACTGGTGAGTTCACAGGATCTCTAATTTATTAAGGATACACACACATTTACAAAGATGGATTAAGGAGTTCCCCCTTTGCCTCCAGACATATTAAACCTGTCATAAGCTGTACACACAGGTGGATAGGATTAGTGGAAACAAGTCTGTCAATATATGGCATAACCATATATCAAAACATCCTTTATCAAAACACGTGGAGCCCTGTCATGTACAAGGTCTTTTAATAGCTTTCTTAGAAAGGTGTATGCTCTTTTTTATGAATAACCTCAGCTTACATCCGGATCTAGATATTCTGTGGTTTATCACACTTCCCACACAACAGTGTAGCTCATAAGCGATGATATCTAGCCCGAGGTCAAAAGGTTTTAATGTGCGCAAACATACAGGAATTCTCCATCAGTATTCCTCCTCGTCTTCACAGAACCAACATTAATCATTGGGAGCAAACAGAATGTACATACAGGATTAGTTTGCTAAATCATTGTGATACATGATACATTATGATACTGTGAAGATTATATGTCGATATAAATTAATATGTTTCAGCTTCCAAAATATATGTTCTAATACAGATATCAAAATACACAGAAACAAAGTTCAAAGTATTAAGTGAACAAAATCAACTACATTAATCATATGGATAGAACAGCATAATCATAATACCTTATACCTCAACACTCACTACAGATAATCACACTGAGAAATCAGATGATTCACTGACCCAAGGATATTCATTATTAGTTTACTGTGCATGTAACTCTAGCAATCCTATAATTATCAAAATAAACCACGGGGTAAGAAGTCCATGTGGCAAATAACAAAAATGGGGCCTTCTGAGATTTTTCAATTATTTTTTTCTCAAAACCATTAATGTGTAGTACAAAGATACATGTAATTTTGGCATGTGTTACATTTATTTTTCAAGGCCACTTAACAAGTATTCATAAGTTTACTGCCCTTGGCTGGAGGATAAATGTCTTTGAAGATGAAATAGAGGTTGGTTCCTTTAAAATGAAAACCGAGCATAAATATTTGAGTGAGGGCCAAATTGTAATGGCTGGACGATTGGATCAGAGAATCTCCAAAATGGCAGCTTTTGCAGGATGTTCCTAGTCTGCAGTGGTCATTATCCATCAAAAGTGGTCCAAGAAGGGAACAATGTTCAACTGGCAACAGACTCATGCATGGCCAAGGCTCACTAATGCATATTGGAGCGGTATTGTTGCATATGGGGCAGCAAAAGGTGGACCAACAGAATAGTAGGAAGGTAGTCAATGTTATAACTACTCTGTGTAGCTTTAATAGCTAAACAATTCTAAATAATAACTTTTTAAATACTAATTATAAAAATATATATAATTAGTATTATCTTCACAATTATGTGTAAACACTGTTTAAATGGTTCAAGCTACATAATAAAGACTTGCTGATGTTTTTTGTATTAATATGGTGTGCATCTTAAGAGCTTAGGGCATGCCCTCGCTACATGATGAGTTGGCATTGTGCAACACTGGCACATGACAAAGATCTGTTTTGGCAGGGAAATCTAATCTATTAAGACTTTAAACCCCTAAAAAATTCCCCCAAAGAAAACAAGTGAAGCCAAAGCGATGAGCTCAAACTAGCCACTGGTTCGAATCAGCCTGAGGCTTTGGTCAAATTGGTAAAAAGAATTGTGATTGCTCAGAGTAGCTGTTAAGGTATGGGGAACAAAAATAGACATTTATGCGGCCCACTGTCAGAAGAATGGCTCACATTTTCCACTTGTCTGTACTGTTTACCTCCATGAATTTCATGACTCAAAGAATATTAAGGGGTCTGGAACACAGAAGTCGAGATAACTGTGATTTGATTTTTTACTACAAACTATACTATAAAAAGGGAAATGGTCAACCAAAAAGTGTATCTACAATAAAGACAAAATAATCAAGTCAATGCTAGTCCACAATCTCTTTTTCACACTCAGAATAAGTACCCTCAAGCTGGTCTTGATTCACCATTCAGGACTCAATGACAAAAAACTCTCCATAATTTTGCTCTAACTGATTTTCAGATGTATTTATATCTTGACCAAAATGTTTACAGAGGAAGCAAGTTGTTCTGGATAAGATCATCTTCTAAATGCTGTAAAACAGTGATACCGAGCCACCGGGCTGGTACCGGTTGCTGTGACATTTATTACTGAAACTCACAAAAAAAGAATAAAGAAATACAGATCGCTACATCAGCATTTCAATTTTAGTGTCCCCAATAACCACTAAGTTGGAGCAGGTTGTCATTGCAATGGAAAAAAGGTCATTATTCCCACTGATTTTACATTCTACAGTTACTCTATTTTTAAAGTATTTGCAGGTTCATTAAATTATGCCTTATATGAAATTGGTCTGTAATGCAAAAAAGGTTTGAGAACGCAGATGAAAAAGAGTCATCTTTTGGTCCCACTTTCTCTTGAAGTTTTTTTGGGGGGATTTTTTTTAACTCATTGGTGTGCTGCTAAACATGCATGGACCGGCTCTCAAAGCTCTAAAGTGTGCTGTATTCTCATAGCAGTCCACTCACAGTCAGTCAACACTATGTGTAGTTTTTCACCCTGCCTTCCCACAGTGTCGTAAAAATGGTGGCAAACCTCAGCATAATCAGTGTTTTAAACATACCTATAATGCATGGTAATTTACAAATTTGTCATGAAAAGTTTGTATACAACCTAAACACATAAACAAAATAAATGAACAGCATAAATGACGGCATTAAAGATGTTAATTACATAACTTACCAAGTTAAAAAAGCTGATTTTTTTTTCTCAACGATCTATTATATAGGACTTTTCTTGTTAAAATGTGTCCTTTTATAAAAATAAAGACTTTCCTTTTAAGATTTTTACATTCTTTTTGGTATATGTCTGTTTTTTTTTTCTTTTTGGACCTGTGGCATCAGCATAAATCATGCTCTAATCTCTCCAATCAAGTAAGTGCCAAGTTTCAAAGAGGCTCAGTCAAAGTGAGTGATGTATTATTTGTGGGAAAATGTGTCAGTTACCCCTATTATCAATGTTATATTGATATACTGAGACTAATAATTGTATAATGTCACAATTGTGAATATGGGATAGAACATATAGAATAGTCTTTCAAAAAAAGACCAGATTGTTAGTTAATCATTTAATCATCAACTCAATATTGCTGATATGGATTGCAAATTTAAACAAAGTGAACCAGTAAAACTGCTTTGTTAAATTTGATGTGGTAAAAAAAATTTGGGTGCATCCAAGGAAAAAAAGTTAGGTGCACCAGTGGGAAATGTTAGTCTAGAGACCTGATACTGCATCAAATAAAAGAGGTGTCAGTTACCCCGGCCCCTAACATGGCGGCCCCTAACATGAGCCTTCAAATTAAATAATGTACAAAATAGCAGCTGCTTAAAAAGTCCTGCATTAACATACCTCAAACTACGCATTCTTATTTCTCTTATTCATCAATGTGTGCAAGGACTGTGTTTCTGCTTTTGCCACATACACTAAACTGAGTTCTTTTAGTATTAAAATAAAAAAAACTACAATTAAAGTTTAAAAGTTTGTACACTTAGACAATTTACAGCATTTTGGAAATGAGACTAGTTAATAATAAAGTGAGTCATAGTTCTTTGTCTTAGGCCACCGCTCGGGGATACAACTGTTCCTTAGTCTTTTTGTTCTTGTTTTTATTGACCACCTTTCTAATATTGTGTTGGTTCCCCTTTTGGTGGCCCATATGCAATAAATTGTGAAACACTGTGTATTCTGACCTATTAGCCTTCGCACCCAGCACATCACATGATCTAGATAATCAGCTACACATTTTTACAGTCAAATGTTAAAAATAAAGCGGTCCTGAGACAGAATGAGCAGAGCAGAAGAATGGTTTATAAAATCTAGCTGAACACATATACGATCCAAGAAAGGAAAATTTCCCTGAGAATCGTTCCATATGTGAACAGAATCAGACATGGTTTGATGCATCTGATTAAGAATAAATCCAAAACCACCGTCTGGCGTTAGAACAGCACAACATTTCCTGTTAAAGATGAAGTCCATAAGCTGTATTTGTTCAAATTATGGGGAGGGAACAACATTTTCTAATCAATGGTACAAGTGTGCTGGTGCGACCATCCCCTGCACACAGTGTATAGAATTTAAAACAAGGTTGTCGGAAAGGTTTCCATGGGATTTTTTCTGGCTACATCATACGTCTCCATGTACTCACATCACACGCACAGCCTCACTTGTCAGTGACCCACATTCAATCAACCACCATAACAACTACGTAGGTACACTATTTTTACAGCATTCCAAGATTGCATTTACTGTTCATTTAGAATCCTTCAGTCATGTTCTGTTAGAAACTTCCTCTTTCCCCAAGTGATTGAACACAAACCACCAACTTCCTGCCCCAAGTAATATGCCGTCACTTAGGAGCACTATAGTACAACTGTTTTTGGCTTGAAAGCTACATTCCAAGCTCTTAAAAAGCTCTTGAAAATAGTTTACTGGTGAAAATATAGCGAGTAAGTATAGCTCAACCCAGACCAGGCTTCACTGTGGCTTTTGCTTTATTTTTACACTGTTAGTGCTCTTCATCCAGCTGGGATTTGGTCTGTATGCACTTTTTAGGGAAACTGGGTTAGCTTAGATTTTTAATAGACACTTTGATAGGCTAGGTATGCTGCCAACAAAATCCTTTTTAACAGAACTTATGTAAATGTTTAATTTCATTGGGCACCCATTACTCAATTCAGAACATTAGACATCCACATTGATAAATATATTTTGTACTGGATAAGCAATTTCTATAAAGTATGAGGGGAATAAATAATGTGGACCACACCGTGATAACCAAAAATCAGTATTGAAAAGGCAAATAATATTTTTATTCTAACTTCATGTTTTGTCTGCTGAACTTCATTTAATTTATTATTAAAGATGTGTTCCTTTGTAACATCACCATTCCATTTCACCACACTTAAAAGACTTTAGACACCGTTTCAATAACCATTTCCACAAAAGTGGCACTGTATCAGAAAAATGTGCGAGGAAAAGACGTTCATTCTGGCTGATTTAAGGAACGGTTATAGTTGTAGCTACATGTAGTACAGGTATGTAGTTTTTATTTTGATATTCACATTCATTATCCTTTTTTGCTGTAAATGCCATTACAAAGCCAGAGTTTGATGTAGTATGAACACATCGCTGTACGATTCAATGTTTTTTGAGTGGAAGTCCATGCATGTTACATAGAGAAGTGGAGCTATTACGTCATTTTGTATGCGTATTGCATATCTACACGGATCGTTCCACACTGGGATTCGTTTTCAAAAATCATCGATTTTGGTCATCCATAATGCAGTTTCCAAAGGGACACAATGCCTAAATGATTAAAACCTTTTGTGGATGTGCCAAATTTGTTTCTTATTGTCCATGTGGACAGAGCCTTACAGTTTCAGCTTTTATTGTGTCCCATCCTACCGGCAAACACATCTTAAGATAAACAACAATATGGGGTTGCCGTGGTCTCCTTTATCATTGCAAAAAAGTTCTACCAACTTCTAGGAAAAACTAAATATTGAATAGTGTATTTTTATAAAGCATAAATTATGCCTGAACAAAAACATCATCAAGTACGGTGTAGCTGAAGTGCAAAGTCACAGCTACTTTGGAAGATTGTGGCTAGAAGTGGTCTACCATTCCTATTATGCCTTTATAACTGTGGCCTATTCACAATGACGGTCATGCTGAAACAGGAAATGGTCTTTCTAAAAATGGTATAACAAAAAGCCTGAAGCGCAATCACATGAGACATCCAGGATTAACTGGAAAGGAAACTGCAAGCCAGGCCTTTGTCAATTATTTTTATTTTTTGACTGCTTTTTTGATAGGTGTGGCACAGTGGCTAGGTGGGTAGCATTGTTGTCTCACAGCAAGATGGACCCATTCTGTGGGGAATTTGCATGTTCTCCCCACTTCTGTGTGGGTATCCTCTGGAAGCTCTGGTTTCTTCCCACGGTCCAAAAACATGCAATCAGATTTATTAAAGACACTAAATTGCCCTATAAATGACTGGGTGCATTTAAGTTTGTCTGCCCTGCAATGTACTGCCCAGCATGTTTCTGTGTTCCTTGTGCCCAGTAAAATGCTGGGATAGGCTCCTGCCTCCTCCATCTTGGTCTGGCTCGGTGAGGAACTCGAGGTCACTTCTACCAACAGCCTCCAGACTGACAGATACTTCTGACATGATTGACAAGCTGTGAGGAGGAAATAATCTCCCCACTCTTTCTAAGTAAGCTGGCATAGTAAATTAACACACAAAGTAAACTGAGTGAGCATCAGGAGAAGCAGGGGAATTCGATGCAGACTTTGATAATGCCTTAAACAGCAGACGAGGATGTTGTTACGGATGTGAGGTATTCACTGTCGGGTTTGCGGTCTGAGCCTTGGGTATATGTATGAGCATTGTGGGCTATTAGGAGGGTGTGGGTGATATTCCAGACATTTATGGACATGTCTGCTGGCACAGGAAGCTGTTCAGTAAAGGAAAAAAGATGTACAGATGAAACACAGAACATAGGTTGTACATAAACAGCGCACCTTTGTCACCCACACTGATGCACGTCAAGTACAGAAAGACAGCTCCCTAAATCATAAAAAGTACTTTGTAATATTACACGCATTTTTAGAAGATGAAGTTGTGTACGCGCAGTATACAGATTGGGTCAGTTTTCCACCAAATTTGTTGGATTTAGTTGGAAATTGGAAAAAACTCTTTGACGGGTGGACAAAATTTGGATTGTGTGTTCTATTATAAATAATGATTTTTCTAAACTTGGTAGACTATTTCAATGGTCTTGGTGGTGTAACTGGTTTATTATTTTGAAAATTCATGGGGCATTTTCTATACATTTGGGTGGATTTTGGGGAAAAAAATTGGGGCTGGAAACCCCTGTTACAATCTGGCAACTCCTGCTAAAGCCTTTCTATCATCATGACCCCAATGAGAAGTCCATAAGGACATGGTTGGATGAGTCCAATGTGGAGTGACCTCAAAACCACTCCAGATAAACTGGAACATTGACTGCAAACCACATCTACTCGAGCAACATTAATGCCTGATTAAATCAATTTTAAAAAATGTTTTAAAACACAACTGGCTTTAAAAAGAAGGGAGATCTATAGTACCACCCAGCGTTTTGTATTAGGAAGTATTGGCACACTTTAATTCAAGTCATGACATAACTGGTTACACAAGAGTCAATTTTGTGTTTTACAGGTACTTTTCGAGAGAGAAAAGGGTCCGGCCAGAAGAACAAGAGATAGTGGTTGCCTAGTGGGTAGAGCTAGTACAATCAACTGGAATGTTGAGGGTTCGAATGCAAGCTCTGCCATCCAGCCATTGTTGGGACCTTTAGCAAGGCTCTCTTTAATACTCTTGCCATGAAGGTGACCCTACACTCTAACAGCAAACATAAGATATAAATTAATCAAGAAGGTCGCTGCTTCAAGCCCCACCCCTGCTAGGTTTTTTCTGTTGGGCCCATGAGCAAAAGCACTTAACCCTGTGTAGGAATAATCTTCCTGCCTCTGTTCGGGATTCTGACACAGTCTCAATGTTTAAGTGTAGGTTAAAAACATATCTATTTACTCTTGGGGTGTGTGGCTCTGGTCCTGGTGTCTGGGATCTGGACACTCTGATGCTCTCAAGTTAGTGGATTTCTTTCCGCTACATGAATAAATAAAATTTATTGATTTAGAGAGAATGGTATGGGGTGAATGGTCAGAGGAGCATGATTGGGCTGCACGGCATTGGGTGGAAAGGTCGGATCCAGCAACGGGATTGAGAGAGGCCAAGTGGCTCCGGATGGAGCGTAATCGAGTGGACAAAACAGGTGACAGCACACCAGGGGGTGAAGCAAGGTACTGACTGACATAGCTGACGACCGCGAGTGATCCAATGCTGGTGGGGGAAGATCCGATGGCGGCTGGTACTGGAAGATGTGGGTTTGGCGCCGATGCATGTGAATCCAGGCTTGGTGGATAAAGGAGGATGAAGGGAAAGTGACTGCGGCCGGTACCAGGAGAATGGCAGCAAAGGGTAGCAGTGCAGCAGTAGAGGCAAAGCGATCTTGGTTAGAAGGTACAGACAGGAACACGGCAGAGGAGTACACAAGGAAATAACTGGAACATAACAGGTCACTAGAACGACAGCGCTAGGTGAGTGCTTTTGAAAATAATAATCTTGCAACGATTACGGAGGTTTAGGGCTGAGCAATACTGCGTATATAACGTGTACAATTCTCAGTCATCAGATCGCAGGGAGACAGAGGCATCAGAACGCTACATAATCAGTGGGTGGAACGAGCTGCAGGTGAGCAGATTTTAAGATCAAACCTCCTTCCATCAGGGAGCGCATTGAAGATGGAACGGGGCTGGGTCCTCCAGCATGGCATTGATTCCAAACACACTGCTCAGGCAACGAAGGAGTGGCTTAGTAAAAAGCATTTTAAGGTCTTGGAGTGGCCTCCAGACCTCAACCCCATAGAATATTTGTGGAGGGAGGTGAAAGTCTGTGTTGCCTAGTAACAGCCCCAAAACATCACTGCTCTTGACAGATCTGCATGGAGGAATAGGCCAAAATACAAGCTAGTGTGTGCAAACCTGGTGAAGACTTACAGAAAACGTTTTACCTATCATTGTGAAGTTTATATAACAAAGTATTTACTTGAACTTTTGTTATTGACAAAATACATATTTTAAACCAAAGTTTACAAATACATGCTTTAAAAATCATACAATGTGATTTCCTGGATTTTTTTCCTCATTTTGTATCTCACAGTTGAACTGTACCTATGATGACATCCAGTTCCACACCTACCCAAATCCCATTTAAAGTGGAGTCTGAAAATGCCCTAAAATACTGCATTTAACCATCAGTAACCATTTTACCATGAGAAGAATTGACTACATATGTTCCCTTTAAGACTTGATGGAATAAGTGATTTAAGTTTTTTAATTAATGTGATTTATGAATTAATGTTTGAAATAAGCAATTTCCAGCAAAAGCTCAGCTGTAGTGCCATAGGTTGGCAGCAAAGACCATCTAGCCCAAAGCAACTCAGTTTGACAGAAGCACTGCTTAAACAGGAAGTGGTTCCATAGCACAGACTTGCAGCAAATCGAGCAGACAGCCTCTCTTTTCCACAACTGTAGGTTTTTGACTTTCTACCTTAATCTGATAATTTAAAATACATATATATTTTACCCTATTGCGGAATCCGCTGCCTTCTTTTTCCACTCACCAAGTCCGAACAGAATGATTTGCCTGCAGAGGGAACACGTGTCGTCATACGGCAAGTCACTTGTATTCACGTCTGTGTGTGAGGGTTTAGTGAGTGCCAGCAGCTACCAACCATTATGGACGCTGCTAAAAGCTACCATTAACAGTCCATTGGAATAAAACAGTAACTGGAAAATAATTATCCAAAGATATTATCCAAAACCACACCGCTGAGTACAGTGTTTTAGAAAATAAAGATGACTGAGGAGCATCTTTTTCAGTCATGTCTTAATTTACATTTTCACCATTTAGAAGATGCTCTTATGCAGACTTTTCAGACAGTAAACTACTTTCCAGATGTTAATAAGTGGTTAAAAGTATGGTAATAAATTGAATTCAATAATTAATTCATTAAATGCCAAATTCCTTGTTGTTACTAAACAATAAGTGAGTAATTATAGTGTTAACAAGTCAGTAATAAACTGGTAAAATAATGTTAAGGAGTAATTACCTAACAATTACCTGCAAGAGGTTTTCAGAATATTAGAGTTTTACCCCAAAAACAATTAAGTACTTTTCCTGAAATGATCTGGTGTCAGTGCATTACAATACCAATTTGCTTGTTTCTATTTTACTTCTTAATGTATTTTAGTGGTCAGACTAAGTGATGTAACAGGTAGTATTTATTGTGAAACTAATTTACATTTAGGCCCACATTGAAAAGAAATATTTTTACCCAGGAATAGATGTGGTAATACACCGAAACTATACAGAATCAGGGCTATAAAATACACATCACGTTTCTTGTCTGTAACAAAATACTAATACTCCATTATTGAGCATGGAACTGATTAAATGAGTTCAGTGATAGAAAAAACTCACGACCAAACCAGACATATCTTTATACAATCTGTTAATTTTTCTTTTAAATTAATTTAAAATGGAACTGCAATGTATCATGCTCTAAACAAATGCGGTCAGATGCACAGGGGAAAAGATCTCACAAAACAAATTCAAAAAAACACAATTTAATTCCTAAACTGATATTCAGCATTGCAGGGCAAGTGAGTGGGGGGAAAATCACATTACTTCATAGTGTCACATTAATCGCACAGTTCTAGGCATAGCAAAGGATTAAAAGTAGGCTGATGAATTCTGGTTGATTGTGTAGTGAATGTTGGTACATCGCGATTCAAACAGGTCAACATAATTGACATGAAATGTGACCAATGCTCCTTTTAATTTGCCTTATAAAAACCTTTTAGATTAGCATTTCTTTAAACAGTCTGAAGAAGAGAAAAAACACAAAGCTTACTTCAGCCAATGCACCAGTGGGGTGCTATGGCACTGTTTAGGTTGGTTAAAAACCTCAATGGGGAGCTGCAATTTGTATGAGCCAAAAGTGGCTTCCATGGAAAGGAATGGAAAAAACTTGATGCTGTAGTGGAGCACCTGACACAATCTTGTCATGTTAGTACATGAGAAGATAAGTTTGGGTAATTATCCAGGACATTATCAGATTTGGGACTCCTTTCAAGAGGTGACTAGGTCCTGGGTTGATTCATCTCCAGAAATAAGTAATAAGTATTTTCTCTGATTTTAGATTGTTTTAGATTATTTAAAAGTGCTTCAAGCTTTATGGAAAAACAGAGTGTGCTGTATTTTTAATATCAGACCACAAGTCTTCTCCAACTTTAGTGGAATACATAAAATCACTGAAATCCATTTTTGTTTCCAGCCTGTTTATATGATCATCATGGTGCAAATGCACCCAAGAGAAAACACGCCATTAAAAGAGTCGGTTAAAAGAGCATTTTAACAATGGAAAAGTCAGAGTAAGTGCAATTTCAACCCAGAACAAAAGCATAATGTAATTGCCTCCTCTCTGCGTGTCTGCATAAGCTCTTGTAACATTGCCTATTTGAAGTTGAGGTTGTAGTGACCTGAGCAGGTTCTGTGTGAGATGGTGTGAATTGAATACTACTCTGTGTATGTGTGCTGGGGCCCGTAGTCAGTTTACGTCTGGCTTGAATTAAACTGGCTGTGAAGCACCGGCCTGTAAGTGATATGGAGGACTGTTTCCTCTGAGCCAGTCCAGACAGAGACACCCCCACAGCAGACCACGTGCTTGCAGCCGCAGCTCAGAAGGCTGGATGGCAGCAGCTGTGGTCACGCACAGCATGCGCTGGGAGCATAACCTGAGACTGATGGTGCTTTGGCCGGAGGTACATCCCACAGCTGGAGATCTGTGTCTGCAGAGAGGTGCAGGGCTGAGAAAAAGCTTTCCCCATGTGGGAGATGGGGGGGTTGGATGTTATGCAGCATCAGGGGAAGTAAGATAAATCTAATGGCTGTCAGCTGCTTTAATGGAAACAAGTGGGTAAACCCCCATGTGACAGGATTATAACAAGCAACGTCATTTGTTACCAGACACAAGGGTTTATGAGGTAACAAAATGTTCCGTCTGAGCAATTGCCACTTAACCTTAATGAATATCATCATATTAAGGCCAAGTTCATTTTGAACGTATCGGTTGCTGATGTGAGCACAGCAGTATACATCATTAAAAAGTAAAAAATATTCAATAATATAAAGGTTGAGAGGTGTGCTCTTTAACTTCCTATTAAGAAAGTGTTATTGCAGGGCTGGATGATGTTGATATTTCAAATATTCAAAGAAAAAAAAAAAACAAGTAATAAGAACATTACCCTAAAGTAAGGGACTAAATCTCCATTCATCTACAGTTTAGTTTTTTTTAAACAAGAAAGAAAAATGATCCCCAAAATCAGGTAAGTGCTCTTTGTGAATGTATTGACACAAACACTATATGACCTGCACATAACATAGTCCAATGTTTTATCTTGCCTCGGTAATTGATCTTGCTCAGATGTTTTTCTTTATGTTTAGATTTGCATGATGTTAAACTATTGTTGAAACATTACAAACCAGACAAATGTTAAAATTATTATGTTGTAAACTTTAACTACATTTGATTTCATGATTACCTATAAGATACCAATTAAAATCGCAAATTACCCATTTCAATGTAAGGTCAATATTATAATTTATTCCATCCTAAAGTAAAAAGGCAGAATTTCCATACAATAAGCAACTGCTGATAATGTCTTTGAAGCTTTGGATTCACATGCACTTGAATATTGCATGTAAACTATACAACACTAAAATTTTAAGAATTAACAGGTTGAACCCAGATGGGTCCTTTCTGTGAGGAGTTCCCCTGTGTGTGAATGTGTTTGCTCCGGGAGCTCTGGTTTCCTCAAATAGTCCAACAAGATGCAAGTGAAGTGAATTGGAGATAAAAAAAAAGTGTGTTTGATATAACCTTATGTACTGATAAATCCAGAATAATGAGTAAATACAGTTACTGTCAAGAATGTAAGAGAATTGTTTAAAACATTAAAAATCCAAATAAAAAATGTGAGAGTGATAGAAGTGCGGTGCGCTAGCGGGTGACACTAACGGATCACATTAATTATATGTAGATTATAATATCACACACACGTGCATCTGCCCGCCTACCAGCCTGCCTGCCTACCCTATCCTATCCTATTTATCCTATCTATCTATCTATCAAATAGATACATACACACAACTTTATAGGAGGTTATGTCCAAGAGCACCCGTAAATCGTGAAAAAAATGAGAATTTTTGATGTTTATAGATAAAGCCCCCCACAATGCCTCCAAAACATTCAGAGATTTGCTATAGGGCAGCAGCCAATAAACAGCAAGGCAAAATAAATAAAGCCCTCAGATTGGCTACTTTCAAACATCCCACCCCTAACACTGCCTGTGGTTTCTGGCAATAAAACTGACTGTAGTGGAAAACTACTTTTCTCATGAAACACCAGGTGATCATGTGGAACCAGACAGCACAGTGAAAGTCTGCATCATCAGTGTTTTAAGGAATACACCTGGACCTCATATATATATAAAGAACCCCCCGAGTTAATATTTATATAAACTTAACTAGTATATGTGAGACTTCTCTTGTCCTGGTGGTTTTCTCTTCAGCTAAAAACACTTAAGAATTACATTACATTATAACTCCACTTACTTAGACCAGCTTCTAAAACTGCACTGATGCTACCCATATAGGGAAGTATTGTAATTCCAACAAGCATGTTTTCTTTGGTATAAGCAGGGTAAATTGAAAATAATTTGTGTCACAAAAAAGTAAATTATACTGTTCTTAATAAGCAAAAAAATAAAATGCATGAAACATACATTCGAATGGAAAAATTGCAGAGAACACTGTGCGCGCAATTATTATAAGTGAGTATTTTGGGAGGGAGCATGTGGCCTCTATCAATGTGTGCATAATTATTAGGCAGCTTCATTCTTTAGGCAAAATGAGCCAAAATACCAAAAGTCTTTGAGGGATGCAGCACTCTATTGCTAAGATATTGGGGCATGATCGCAGAACTATCAAACTTTTGTTGCAAACAATCAACAGGTTTGCGAGAAACTTGTTGAGAAAAAAAAGACATAAATTAACTGCCAAGGATTTGAAAAGAATCAATCATGAAGCAACCAGGAACTTAGAGCACTGTAGTTGGTGATTAATAAAAAATAAATACTCAAAAAAAGACTTATAATAATATATAATAACATAATATTAATAAATATATATTAATATAATAATATTAATAAATATAGTATAATAATAATAATAATAATTGTGCATAATAATTGTGCACACGCTGTATTGGTGATTCCAGCAAAATTGTGGGGGTTTCAGCGAACAATTGTTAGTTTTGCTCCAAGGGAAAAAAAACACAATGCAAAACATTTCTGAGCAAGAGACAGGTTTTTGTTTAGAATATTAGAGGATATTAGTGAATTTCGCGATTTTGCGGTGCTTTCCACAAATTAATGTTAGTTTGGTTCCAAAGGAAAAACATGCGAATGAGTGAGTCCGCAAATCCAGAAACACAAGCAGGGTATTTTGCGTTTTGAATTGAATCACTGAAATCAATGACCTTTTTAGTGATATTCTAATTTATAGAGATGCACCTGTATATACATGTACAGTGAACCCATGCTTATTTCGCTGATCAGGATGTGCAGATTCACTCATTCACAGATTTCTCCTTGAAACCTACAGTGCCTTGAAAAAGTATTCATCACCACCACCCCTTTTGACATTTTTCATGTTTTTTTAACTTACAACCTGGAATTAAAATTGATTGTTCGAGGGTTTGCATCATTTACAGAACGTGCCTACAACTTTGAACATTTGATACTTTTTTATTGTGAAGCAGACAACAAATAGGACAAAATAACAGAAAACTTCAGTGTGCATAACTATTCACCCCCCTAA
>JAYDZG010000015.1:8834012-8845703 GCA_034509265.1 Microcambeva bendego | reverse complement strand
ATCAAACTGAAATAGCTGTGGCAAAAACACCACTTTTTGTACAACATTAGGATTAAGATTAATAGGGGTGCCCAAACATTTTCATATAACTGTATATATACATATATAGATAGATGGATAGATGGATAGATAGATAGATATAGAGCACAAAGCATTGAACTCCAGATGTGTCTAGATGAACCACAGGGCTCACATACACTGAAAACATTAGGCATGTTTACACCTCCATCTGGGAACAACCTCTTTTGTTTTGCCTTGCAGCTTTTTTTCCCTTTCACCTGCTCAGCACGACCAGCCATGTGGTCCTAATTAGCGTCTTTAGCATAATGATTTTCTATTCTTACTCTCCTGAAATGAGGGCAATTAACTGTACTGGTTCACCCATTGCACCAACACCCCCACCCTCTTTATCGTACATTTGAGTGAGTCAGAGCTTATTTTCACACATTGTTAAGGTCAGCCGTGGCCTGGTGGTTAGAGAACCGGACTCTAGAACTGTAATCAGAAGGTTGCCGGTTCAATTCCTCTGTGTGCACAGTGGTGAATAAAGTGGTCTAAAAATTCAAAAAAAAAAAAGAGGGGCAAGTGCAGAGTGCAAGCTTTCCACTGAGGTGTGCTGTGTATGCAGGCACACATTGCCACAAGTTTTCAGCTCATTTACCCAATGAGATCACAGATTTGTTCATGTTTTCAGAGGTGTTCAGCTCAGCGGATATAAAACAGTATGATGCATGAATTCCCCCCGAAGAATGCAGACATGAGAGCTGAAGGTATGTGAGTGCTTTTCACACTTATCATGACTGATACGTTTTTTAGACATTCTATTTGCTTTTAAATCTGATACTTATGCTTAAGAAGCTAAATTATCTGGATGACAAGTCAGAAATTTGGGATAGTCATAAATACCCAGACCTGATTACTATTTCAAGAAGCATCCATGCCTTTAGAGTGTGTAATGTCTCTACTTACCGAAAATATATCTTCCAGGAAGTGGTTCAATGGTTCTTGTATCATTGTGGTCTGGTAGATGGCTTGTATGCTTTCTAATGTTAACATTGCAGTCTTTGTTGGGATCAGCATCACATTTAATACACTACTAACAAAAAGTTGGGTATGTGACTAGATATTTGGCTTTCGGGTAAAACTTATGGAAAACATAAAAAGTTCACACTACAGGGATTATATCATGAAATTATCATTTAAGTAGAATCATGCAATGGTGATTTCCTCATCTCAAAAAATTATTGAAACAGAAGTGGTGGGTATACCCCAACAAAAATGTCAATGTCTCAGTAACATGTCATGTGCCGTTGCACATGAATTTTAGCTTGACAACAACGTCTCATGAACTTCAAAAGTGGCAATCCACTATTCTTGAAGTGCGTCTCTCAGGTTCTGGGGTACAGAGTTAAGAGCCTCTACACAGTGATAGGTTTTTTATGGGAGTCAGGTCTGGAGAAATTGTAGGCCATGCCATTTTAGGTACCCCAGTGTCCAGCAGCCATTCTCTGATCATGAAACCTCGAGTAGTTGGAGCATTGTCGTCCATTAAGACTTGACTAGAGTCTTAGAATATTGACTAGAGTATTGACTAGACACACCTGCCCACACTGTAACACCGCCACCAAAGGATGGTGACAAAAGTGGCTGAGGCATAGTATTCTACCATGCAGAACACGCTGATTTGACACTTGGGTGTCTCTCACCTCGATTAAATGTGCCTGGTGTTTGTGTGGCATTCATCATCCGGTTCCTCAGAACACTTCACAATGAAGCAGTCATCAGGTTTGGATATGGCTAAAATGAGTCCACTTCTATGCCTTTCTGTGACTCTTCCAGTCTCTGTATCTTTGTTGCAATCTGCTCTTTGACACTTAGTGGCCACTTCCGTCTGAGAACATCCTGTTTAAAGCCTCTCAATTGCGAGCTTTTTTTGATAAATTGTTAGCCAACATCTTGGTCTCATGATATCAAAATGGGAACAACATGATGAGGAGGACTGTTTAAATACAATTTCTAATTGAACTAGGAAATTTTTGGTCAAACACCTGTTGTTAATTTTGCCGTTAAGGTCCTTATTAGAAAACAGCAAGTTATGCAAAAAGTACTGAAACATTAAACAGCTAGACATATGCATTCTAAAGTTTCAAGAAGGTCACATTACATTCACCTGTAAAGGTTTGAGTGTATTTTAAGTTCATTATGGTGCACTTTTGCCCACAGCAAGGTTCGATCCCCAGGTCCAGATCTTTTCTGTGTGGAGTTTGCATGTTCTTGTGTCTGTGTGTGTTAACTCCAGGTGCTTTGGTTTCCCTCCACAGTCTTAAAACATGCAAGTGAGGTAATTTGGATAAATAAAATTGCGCAGTGTGTTTGACATAAACTTGTGTACTAATGAAACTTGTGTTATGAATGAATGTAACCAAAGTGTAGTACATGATGTCCCCAACAAAATCCCCAACAAACAAACAACAAATTCCCATATACTCTGATAGCTTTCTTCCTAGCATCTTTCATTTCATTCTCCACTAGATGAAATACACACTGGACCATGTACAGGTGCTGTCATAAAATTAGAAAATCATGAAAAAAATTCAAAAAGTGAAACTTGTATATTAATTAATTACACACAAACTGATATATTTAAAATGTTTATTTCTTTTAATTTTGATGATCATAACTGACAACAAATGAAAATCCCAAATTCAGTATTTCAGAAAATTAGAATATTACTTAAGACCAATACAAAAAAAGGGATTTTTAGAAATGAAGGCCAACTGAAAAGTATGAACATGAAAAGTATGAGCACTCAATATTTAGTTGGGGCTCCTTTGGCTTGGATTACTGCAGCAATGCAGCGTGGCATGGATTCAATCCGTCTGTGGCACTCCTCAGGTGTTATGAGAGCCCAGGTTGCTCTGATAGTGGCCTTCAGCTCTTCTGAATTGTTGGGTCTGGTGTTTCACATCTTCCTCTTCACAATACCCCATACATTTACTATATGGTTAAGGTTAGGCAAGTTTGCTGGCCAATTAAGAACAGGGATGCCATGGTCCTTAAACCAGGTACTCATAGCTTTTGCACTGTGTGCAGTTGCCAAGTTCTGTTGGAAAATGAAATATTCATCTCCATCAAGTTGGTCAGCAGCAGGAAGCATGAAGTGCTCTAAAACTTCCTGATAGACGGCTGCGTTGACCTTGGACCTCAGAAAACACAATGGACCAACACCAGCAGATGAAATGGCACCCCAAACCATCACTGATTGTGGAAACTTTACACTGGACCACAAGCAACATGGATGTTGTGCCTGTTATTGACTTTCATCAGAGAACATAACTTTAGACCACTCAGCAGCAGTCCAGTCCTTTTTGTGTTTGGCCCAGACAAGCCCAAGAGTGACTTGACACAAGGAATGCAACAGCTTAAACCCATGTCTTGCATATGTATGTGCGTGGTGATTCTTGAAGCACTGACTCCAGCTGCAGTCCACGCTTTGTGAATCTTCCCCACATTTTTTAATGGGTTTTGTTTCACAATCCTCTCCAGGGTCTGGTTATCCCTATTGCTTGTACACTTTCTTCTACCACATCTTTTCCTCCCATCCGCCTCTCTAATAATGTGCTCGGACACAGAGCTCTGTGAACAGCCAGCCTCTTTAGCAATTACCTTTTGTGTCTTGCTCTCCTTGTGCAAGGTATCAATGGTCATCTTTTGGTTAACTGTCAAGTCAGCAGTCTTCCCCATGATTGTCTAGCCTACAGATGAGACCAAATAAGAGACCATTAAAAGGTCTTTGCAGGTGTTTTGAGTTAATTAGCTAATTCGAGTGTGGCACCAGGTGTCTTCAATATTGAACCTTTTCACAATATTCTAATTTTCTGAGATACTGAATTTGTGATTTTCATTAGTTGTCAGTTATATTCATTAAAATTAAAAGAAATAAACATTTGAAATATATCAGTCTGTGTGTAATGAATGAATGAATATAATATACAAGTTTCACTTTTTGAATGAAATTACTGAAATAAATAAACTTTCATGATATTCAAATTTTATGACCAGCACTTCCCCACTTGGGACAGTCGGATCACCTCTCATTGTTCCTTCTCCCCAGGTATGTGCCACTCATCAAACGTGTGAACACTGTAAAAAAAAGGAGCCATCTTCTCCCTTCAGCATCAGCTTCATCACACTGATTGGAGCATGCTCATGGACACAGATCTGAACACGTACACCTCCTCTGTAATAGACTACATCAACACATGCAGCGACAATGCCACCTCTGTCAAGCATGTGAAAACTGATTTTTTTTTTACCTATTTTTGACAAACACATTTAAACTCTTAGAGATTTTTGTTAGATTCCTTCAAAGCTGAGTTGGAATAAACTCCTGATAAATGTGATGATAATTTGCAAAGGAATAGTTCAGTTCAGTTCATTTTCTTTAACCACATTAAATCCTAATTAGGGTTGGGGAGGGGTGCTGGAGCCTATCTTGGCTCTTCAACGGGCACAAGGCACATCGAAATACCCCAGATGGGGCTCCAGTCCATGCAGGCACCTACAGGACCATCCAGTGTCTCCAATCAACCTGGTAGCATGCCTTTGGACTGTGGGAGGAAACCGGAGTACACTGAGGAAACCCACACGGACACAGGACACAGAAAGGACCTAGATCACCCCACCCAGGGATCAAACTCAGGACCTTCTTGCTGTGAGGCGACAGTGCTACCCACTAAGCCAGACCAAACACAAACATAAATGTGGTCAGGACACAGTAAATCAGAAATGTATGAATTTTAGTATGGTCACAGCTGACACCATTATACACTATTTCAATATCGTTTTAAGTGACTCCGCCCAACAGGAAGTCGGCCATTTTGATTTTTTTTATTTTTGTCAGATAATAAGCTGCTAAGGAATATTGTATACTTGAAACAAGGACAAAATGGTGGCCAGGTGATTTGTTTAAGACATCAAATAAAAATATCAATGGATACCTTTAGGTAAAGTTTGCTGATAATTTGAGTCGAGTGTAATCTACGATCACTTCACGCCCCACAGTTCAACAATTTTGTGATTCGCCCTTGGTACGCAGTGCACCATGTGCGAGAGCCCTGTGTCCCCTTGCGCCTGGGGGACTCCACGACAGTGGGGCACTGTTGTTATCGTAAGGTTTATTAGGGCTCGAGCACCGGAGGTGCAGAGGACAATTGTTTTTATTCTGTTTATTATTATTTATCTGACTGCGCCCAACAGGAAGTCAGTCATGTTCGGAAACTCATGAAACTTTACAAGTTTACTGGTCCTAGGTAATGAGCTGATCTGAAATTTAAATTTATTGTATATCTGTTTCACCTGCTCTATAGTGCCACCTATGGGTCCACTGCATGTTTCATACCTCAGCAATACTCGAAAACTCTTGGAACTTGGCAGATTCTTTTATGACTTATAAAATTTAGAAATGTTATTTATTAAGTATTAAAAGTGGCCCCTATAATTTGTATTGGTTGGATGATTGATCTTAAGATGGTGTACATGATACCTCTAGATTTGCAAAAGCTCCACCCAACAGGAAGTTCGCCAATTTCATGCAATTTTCACCTATTTTTTACGAACTTGGGTTGGTATAATCTCTGAGTTGGAATTGTTGATTGCTCAATCGATGTTGATTGCTCAATCAATGGCGGGCAATTGATTGACTTGAGACGCTGCATTAGACCAAACACAAACATTCACATGGTCAGAACACAGTAAATCAGATTTTTTTTAAATACACTACTTAAAAACAGCAAGTTCATACCTTTAGGTAAAGTTTGCTGGTAATTTGTGTCGAGTGTAATCTACGATCACACCACCCCCCACGGTACACCAATTCTGTGATTCATCCCGGGTACACGGTGTATCGTGTGAGAGTGTGTTTCACCTGCTCTAAAGCGCCACATATGTGGCCACTGCATATTTCATACCTCTGAAATACTCAAAAACTCAAAAAAATTGGCAAATTCTTTATTACTTGTTACACTTTGAAAATGTTTTGAAAATGTTTGATATAATAAAAGCGGACTCTAAAGCGCCCACTACAAGTTGTAAAACACTTTTTTACCGTGATTTCGTCAAACTTTCTCCAATTCTCACGAATTTGGGTTGGATGTTAGATCCTAAGATTGTGTACATAATAACTTTGGTTTTACATGAGCTCCGCCCAACAGGAAATCTGCCATTGTGCAATTTTCAACTATTTTTAATAACTCATGCGAACTCCTAGAATTTTTGTCAGATGTCCACAAAACTGGGTTGGAATAACCTACCAACCCAAGTGAGGATAAATTGTTAAGGAATAGTTGATTGCTCAATCGATGTTGTAATGGCGGGCAATTGATTGACTTGAGACAAAGCACAAGACCAAACACAAACTTTAACGTTGTAAGGACACACTAACTTATGATTTTTAGTATGATCATAAGGGACAACATGACACACGTTTGTAGTATGGTTTTAGTGACTCCGCCCAACTGGAAGTTGGCCATTTTGAAAATTGGTGAGTTTTTTTTTGCCATTTTGTATTGAGGGACTTATGATGGATGAAACCTCATAAAACTTTAGAAATACTTGAAATCTTGGACAATTTTTTGATCTGACGTCACAGTTAAACATAGAAATTATCTCAGTGGCTCTAAAGCGCCACATGTACAGTACATACATATTTAATCCATTTAAATGTTAGACATTTCTCCAGATTTGGTACACACTTTAATGGTTGATTTAAAGTTCACAATTCTGTGGTCAGTTTTGTTGGGTGTGGCTTTTGACTATACTTGTATTAGCTTCGCCCAACAGGAAGTCATTTTGTAATTCATGCATTTTTCAACTATTTTTTCACCTATTATCTAAGCCAGAGCTTAGATGTTTCGAAATTTGAGCAAACATGTTCTGGGGTCAAATGCATCCTTATTTCAGCTTGTTTTCTGTAAGGCATTGAACTCATTGGGACAAACAAAAATCAACATTCAGACTTTAATCAGTACCCACATTATGGGTGACTTGGATATACAGTCGTGGAAAAAAAGAAAGACACCACTTACTTTTCACTTTTCATTTATTAGTTCTGCAATTTATGGGTGTGTGTTTGACCAAAATGAGCAGTATTGCTTTATTCCATAAACTAGATGAATAATTCTAATAGAATTGAACGGGCAGCACGATGGCTTAGTGGGTAGCACTGTTGCCTCACAGTGAGAAGGTCCTGGATTTGATCCCCAATGGGGCGATCTAGGTCCTTTCTGTGTGGAGTTTGCATGTTGTCCACATGTGTTTCCTCCGGGTACTCTGGTTTCCTCCGAGAGTCCAAATACATGCTACCAGTTTGATTGGAAACACTGAATTGTCCTGTAGGTACCTGCGATGGTCTGTGTTGAGGTATAAGGTGTTATGATTATGCTGTTCTATCCATATGATTAATGAGGTTTGTTTTGTTCATTTATTACTTCATACTTTGAGCTTTGTTTCTGTGTATTTTTGATGTCTGTATTAGAACATATAATCTTTTGGAGGCCGAAACATATTCATTCCTTTCGGCTAATCTTCACAGTATCGTAATATATCATGCATGTATCACAATGATGTAGCAAACTAGTCCTGTAAGGGCATTCTGTTCTTTCCCAATGATTAATGTTGGTTCTGTAAAGACAAGGAGCAGTACTGATGGAGAACTCCTGTATGTTTGTGCGCATAACAACCTTTTGATCTCGGGCCAGATATTGGTCTACTTATGAGTTACACTGAAGTGTGATAAACCACAGAATATCTAGATCCAGATGTAAGTCTAGGTTATTCATAAAAAAGAGCACAGGCCTTTCTAAACAATTAAATGTACACCTTATGACGTGGGTAATATGTCTGTAGGCCATGGGGACCTCCTCAATCCAACTATATAAATGTGTGTGTATCCTTAATACATTGGAGATCTTGTGAACTCACCAGTGTGTGTGTGTCATATCTTCTCCCTTGAGCTCAAGAAATTACCAACAAAGAATTCCTCGTTATGCCTCGGATTGGACATCTTAGAACCTTGATTCTATAGACTGGTGACCCATCCACGATGTTACCTTGTGGCTTGCGCCCGTTGAAGAGCTGGAATAGGCTCCATCACCCCTCCCCGACCCTAGGATAAGGGGTTAAAGAAAATGAACTGAACTGAACTGATGAATGTAATAGAACAATACTACTTGTTTTGGTCAAACACAGAAACAGAAATAAAAAAATGATAATTTTTAAGTGGTCTTTTATTTTTTTCCACAATGTATGTTGAGGTATCAAACGTGTATTGTTAGACTTCCTAAAAAAATTAAACCTTGAAATTTAAAAACAAATCCAACATCATGTAAATAAATGAACATTACAATACAAAGTATGCTTAAACAAATACATTTTGTGTAAGGATCAATTCATCTTAGATTAACTACCCATTCAAATCATTGCACATGCGCACTGATTTTTTATGGAGTGTTACATCCCTATTTACTACATGTCTGCTGTTTTTTGTTATTATGTAGTAGATACTGATGCTATATATTTCTGCTTATTGTTCTTGCTCAACAGAACCAGATGGCAAAAGCTTTGTATGACAATGTGCCAGAGTCGCCAGAGGAGCTGGCATTTCGCAAAGGTGACATCCTGACAGTGATTGAACAGAACACAGGTGGCCTCGAGGGATGGTGGCTTTGTTCCTTACACGGGCGCCAGGGCATTGCACCAGGCAACCGCCTCAAGCTTCTCATCGGGCCCATGTTTGAAAACCAAATGCCGTCCAAACCCTCATCATCTCCCTCATCAAGTCTGGTACGCCAACAGCAAAGTCCCCACATTTCCTTGGGCGTATTTCAACCCATGTCAGGATGCCAGGCACAGGGAATTTATCAGGTACCACCCAGCCAGGATGTGTCTCAGGTGCCACAAAGTAGTGAGCTGGCTACAGATGGAATGCCCTACATGGTAAGATACTTTATTAGGGCCTTTATAAAGCTTTAAATATACAGTTTGGAGATATTTTTTCTGTCCAGTGTTTTGGCAAGCGTAGAGGCCCATTTTCAGTTCTAGTATTTGTCTGATTTGACTGGCTAGGTGTAACGCCAGTGCCCTCTGCAGTTTAAAGTGAATATCGATTCATTTTACATATCAAATGTATTAAAAATTTGAATTGGTAATGAAATGTCTCGTGGTGCATTGTTACACCCCTATCCAGTTGATTTATTATTGCACATTTATTTAAGTGAAGGTTGAACGAACACACACAGGTGTCTACATATTTTTTGTCCAATAGTACACATTTTTAAATTCACTTTAATTGCATGTTAACTACCGAAAGCTCTTACTCACAAAGGCTTTGGCTGTTCTGCCCTCTGCCTTTAATTACCGGAGTTATTTATAATGTTTTCAGTATGAAGAATGCTAAAACTGGATTCTTTTTTAATAGGCTATTACTCTAACCTCAACAGCTGGAGATTGACTCAGCACAAGAGTTTGCCAAGTCCAGCCAATATGTTATGCTCTCCTTTTGGTCTCAGTTGACATCTGTCTGACAGAAACCCCAGAGTTCAGATCCAAAGAAATTCCAGTGCTAGAACCTTTGTTTGTATTATAGATTTTAGTTAATGAAATCTATAAAATCAATTATATGTTAGCAGAGTTGCTTTGCCATCACCTGGGGCAGTGCTCTCACGTTGATAGTGCGGCATTTGTGCACAATTTAAATGCAGAAGAGAGCACACAGATGTCAACTGAGACTGTCAAGGATCGGTACCCGTTGCCTTTGATGAATACGGCCTTCGAGTCTCTTCAATGAGCTTCGGTGTTTACTAAACTTGACCTTAGGAGCGCGTATAATCTCGTCCGCATTAGGCCCGGGGATGAGTGGAATACGGCTTTCATAACCCCTACTGGTCATTACGAGTACTGAGTGATGCCCTTTTGCCTTATGAACGCCCCAGCCATCTTCCAGCGCCTTATCAACGAGGTGCTGCACGAAGCCCTCGGTCGGTATGCGTACGTCTACCTGGACGACATCCTCATCTTCAGCCGATCCCTCGAGGAACATGTCCGACATGTGAGACGCATCCTCCAATTATTGCTCGACAACCATCTGTAAGTCAAGCTGGAGAAGTCCGTCTTCCATGCCCCTTGCGTCTCCTTCCTAGGATTCATCGTAGGGAAGGGTACTCTTCAAGTCGACTCCGCTAAGGTGAAATCAGTGGAGGACTGGTCACCCCCACTTCAGTTTGCGCTGCTCAGAGATTTCTCGGCTTTGCGAATTTCTTCCGGCACTTTTATAGTACTGCGCAATTATAGTACTGTCGTGGCTTCCCTAACGGGCCTTACCGGCAAAGGACCGTTCCGCTGGTCTAAGCAAGCTCAACAAGCATTTGATAAGATTAAGAGTCTCTTAGTCTCAGCCCCAGAATAAAGCTACCCGACCCAGAAAAAAACGTTCATTGTGGAGGTGGACACCTCTGACGTCGGAGTAGGAGCGGTGCTGTCCCAGCGCCTGGGACCGGAGAAGAGGTTTCATCCCTGTGCCTTTTTCTCCCACTGCTTAACCCCATGCGGGGCGTAATTACCCTGTAGGGGACAAGGAACTTTTGGCCGTCAAGCTTGCACTTGAGGAATGGCGACATTGGCTCGAGGGAGCCAAACATCGCTTCCTGGTCTGGAAAGACCACAAAAACCTGGCCTTCATTCAGCAAGCTCGAAGAATGAATGCTCGGCAGGCTCGCTGGTGTCTGTTTTTCGGACGCTTCCATTTTACCCTGTCCTACCGGCCAGGCTCGAAGTATGGCAAGCCAGATGCCCTATCCAACCAGTGGGAGACAACAAAGACAGAGCCCGAGCCTCAATTCATCCTCCCCCACCTCAAGTACGTGCCCCGGTTTCCTGGGAGATTTCGAGAGTGGTGGAACGGGCACTGGTGAATGATCCAGACCCAGGCAATGGCCCACCTAATCGCCAATACGTTCCTAGATAGGTCCGCCCCGAAGTCGTTCAGTGGGCTAATTCGGCCGATTTTGCAGCCCATCTGGGCGTAACCAAGACCCTGGAGCTCCTCCGGCGCCGTTTCTGGTGGCCGGGGATGGATGCCCGGGTACGGGATCTTGTACTCGCTTGCCACGTCTGCGCCACTAACAAGAGCACCCGGGAACGCACCCATGGCTTGTTACATGCCTTGCCGGTCCCTGCTAGACCGTGGGCGCACATATCCCTGGACTTTGTCACGGGCTTCCCAGGGGGTTCACGGTGGTCCTGGTCATAGTCGATCAGTTTTCCAAGGCGTGTGCATTCGTGCCCATGCCTAAGCTCCGATCCACAATGGGTAAGGCGCAAGCGATCCTTGAGTGGGTGGTCAGACAGCACAGAGTCCCGACCGACAGAGGGCCACAATTCGTGAGCCAATGTTGGAAGGCTTTCTGCCGGCTCCTCGGAGCAACGGTGAGCCTGACTTCAGGATATCATCCCGAGTCTAATGGGCAATCAGAAAGGCTTGTCCAAGACCTCAGAAAGATACTTCGCCTCATTACAGCAGGGAATCCTTCCGCATGGGCGGTCAAATTACTTTGGGTGGAATTCGCCCACAACACCCTCCACCATTCTGCCCTTGGGATGTCTCCCTTCGAAGCTCAGTTTGGGTATGTCGTCTCT
>JAYDZG010000015.1:8821869-8832528 GCA_034509265.1 Microcambeva bendego | reverse complement strand
GGAGGCCCTACACCATACTAATAAATTATTGTGGTCTAAAACCAGGTGTTTCAGTTTCATTGTCCAACCCCTGTATATAACTGTATAAGCAGTTAAAATTGCACACAATAATTGAAAAGTTGAACCATAGTTTCACCCATTAACGGAGGACTTATAGAGTTTAATAGCCACAGGTAGGAATGACCTCCTGTGGCAATCTGTGGTGCAATTTTTTTTAGAAAAATTCGGGGGTTGCCGATTCAAATCTTACAGCCAAAAGGTCACGACTGTAGTGCCCTTGAGCAAAGCAACACTAACTCTCACAAGTAAAATCAAAATGATGAATTTATTTTAAGTAAGAAAATCAAGGCTTTAAAACAGTCCTCTTTCTAACTGAACCCCACACACACAGGTCACGCAAAGAAGAGAGCCTGATTCCTTGAGTCTCAAACATGTTGAAGTCCTAATTCAGCCCCACTGAATACACAGACAATTACACATAACATCTTCCCCATGTGGCCCAAACCCTATCATGTTCTGTACACCTTCGTTATCTCATTTTCTAAACTCCCCAGTTGACCTCAATTATATAGTTTATTTTTTTGAATTTCAAATACTCTATTCACCATTGTGCAGTTTTGTCCTCCGGATTTTTTTACCCCGATCCCTGCAGTGAAACACACATATACACACTAGGGGGCAGTGGGCCCACATGCCTGGAGTGGTTGACAGTCATACCCACGGCACTTGGGAAGCAGTTAGTGGTTGGGTGCCTTGGTCAAGGGCACTTCAGTCATGACCTGTCCGCTCTGGGAATCTAACTGGCAACCTTCCATTCATTTTACACTTACATACCCTCATCCACATACATTTTAATCATTGATTTATTCATTATTGATAAGTGTGACTTATTAAATCCTAACAAAGACTTGAACCTTTTTGTTTTAGTGCCGGAAAAGAATCATCCCAGCGATCCCAACGATTACAGGTCAGTGTCTTTGACATCACAGACATTTGAGAGACTAGTTCTGATGCACTGAAGGACTCAGCTAATGCATTACCTGGATCCGCTGCACATTGGGGTAGATGATGTGACCATCTATAGGACACACCATGCTCTCTCACAAGGACAAGCCAGAAAGTACTGTGAGAATTGGGGGGGGGGGGAGAGAAGCAGCTGAAGAATCCCCTTCATTCTGATACCACTTCCTGGATCAAATACCTCACAGGTCAACCTCAATATGTCAGAGTGGATGGCTGTGTCTCTGAGATAGTGATCTGCAATACAGGTATACCCCAAGGTACTGTACCATTCCTCTTTACTGTTTACACCTATGAGTTCTGCTACAACTGGTCTCTGCCATCCTCAGAAGATCTCTGATGATTCCTCCATTGTTGAAGGTATCATCAGGGATAATGAGGGGGAGTACAGAGGACTGATCGAGAGCATCAACACTTTGCTTGAGAGCTCAATAACAATAAGACAAAGAAGATTGTGGTGAATTTTCAAAGAAACAGAAGCTGCTTCTGTTATTATTGAGGGTAGAGAAGTGGAGATGGTGGACTTCTACAAGTACCTCAGGGTACATATGAACAACAAGCTAGACTAGACACGTAATACTGATCTCATCTATAGGAAAGGGCAGCATCTGTTATGGCCAGCATGGCATGGTGACTTTCATTCCCACAGCAAGAATGTGCTGGGTTTGATCCCCAGGTGTGCTGATATGGTTCCTTTCTGTGTTTTTGCATGTTCTCTGTGGGTTTCCACAGGGTTTTCTGGTTTCCTCTCACTGTCCCAAAACATGCAAGTAAGGTGAATTGGAGACATTAAATTGACATAAAAGTGACATTAAAATCTTAATAAACAAACAAACAGGGACAGTGCCCTCTTTTTGCTGTAGTGTGCTGGGGTTGTGGCATTAAGCTAGAGACGCCAATACATTAAATCAACTAGTGCTGAAATCCGGCTTGAGTGTGGGTCAGGAGCTGGACAGTCTTGAGGTAGTATGTGAAAGGAGAACAAAAGACAAAATTATGGCCATCCTTGATAATCCATCTCACCATCACAATGAGGAACTATGGAGACTGGGAAGTCATAAGTCATAAGCGTATTCCTCCAAAAAACAAGACTAAGTGCTTCAATGTTCTTTTGCACCAATTGCCATCTGACTGCATAATAATAGCATAATACACAGGCTGTACTCACACTGACAAGACAGCCCCCCATACACTTAAATATCTTTCACCCCAACCTATTTTATAGTTGTTAACAGTTGTAATTAGTCATTAAGCTGTAAAATAGTAATTGCATCACATGGTCAATATTTTCCCACTTTATAATGTTATTATAATTTTTATTCAACTCTATTTTTATTGTTTCTTACTATATTTACTGTACTTATTGTTCTGTTGTAACACCCAAATTTCCCTCCTGGGGATGTTATATCTCATACTCTGAACTTCGACTTTGTGAGTTTGCTGTACATTCTTACACACATATGGCACAGAAACATGTAAATTCTTACCTTTCTAATGGGTGGTTTTACTATTATGTCTTCAAAGTTGTCTTCTGCTTTTACTGACTGAAAGTTTTCATGTAGAATAGCAATCTTTTTTTCATTGTCCCATCCAGATGGACTGAAAAATAATCAGACAGCATTCTGGGTTAAAAAATCTACACTCCAAACAGAACAAAAATAATCCTAGCATAATCTAAAGGTTAGAGCTAGACTTTTGAGCTAGACTTATTCCTAAACATGTTGAAGTTCATGAAAAATAATTCAGGCACCACAAATGAATACTATCAACCCAGAGTTGCAAAACCATTATTGTTCAAAGCGCCAACACTATTTACAGAGAAGTAGCCCCATATTGTGATGCATTTATCTCCCATATTGTACAGTGGTTATGATAATATTTGGTATCAGAGAAACAGAACAGACTTGGTCTCCAAACAGAACAGACTTAACAGGATGTTCTGTAAAAAAAAACTAGCTAAAAATTAAAAACAACTGTATTGACAGAGTCATTAATAAGGTTTGATATTGATGAGATTTTCACCTTTTCATTTATGTTTGCATCATTACATTTACATTTTCAGCATTCAGCAGACGCTCTTCTCCAGAGTGACTTATGGAAGTGCTTCCATAGTAGACATTAACATACTCGAGTGTAGGTGAAAACCGGTTCAAATATATAACTCTGATTTGTGTGTGTGGCTTTGTAAGTACAAATCAGTTTAAGTGCTTGGTAAAAAGATGTGTATTTAGTCTTTTTTTTTAAGATAGCAAGAGGCTAAAAAGTTCAGACAGTCAAGAAAAGCTCATTCCACCACTTCAGTGCAAGTACCGGGAACAGCCTTGATGCTTGCCTTTCTCGTGTCCTGGGTGGAGAATCAAGATGGGCCAGACTAGTGGCTCTGAGGTTTCATTTTACAGTGCATGGTTTGATTAGATACTAGAAGTATCTTTGTGTAGCTCCATTTTTGGCTTTGTAGCTGAGCATCAGGCTTTTAAACTTAATGTGTGAAGCTACAGGACAACAGTGAAGAAAAAGCAGTAGTGGTGTGATGTGGGAGTATTTAGGTTGGTTAAACACCAGGCAGACAGCTGCATTTTGGAGGATCTGCAGGGGTTTAATAGTAGACAGGGGCACCAGCCAGAATGGAGTTGCAATACAGGTATACCCCAAGGTACTGTAATATTCCTCTTTACTGTTTACACCGAAGATTTCTGCTACAACTGGTTCCTGCCATCCTCAGAAGTTCTCTGATGATTCCTCCATTGTTGGATGTATCATCAGGGACAATAAGGAGGAATACAGAGGACTGATCAAGAGCATCAACACTTTGCTGAGAGCTCAATAACAATAAGACAAATGAGATTGTGATTTTCCAAAGAAACAGAAGGTTCTTTTATTGAGGGTAGGGAAGTGGAGATGGAGGACTTCTACAAGTAGAAGGGCAAAGACCCAAATTATTGTTATTGTTACAGGCTGGGGATTGTCCATGGGCGTTTACTGGGATCACTTCATCTCAGTGTTCATTGCATGCTCTTGATTAATGCAAAAGTTCTTCTAACGAATAAGAAATTAATTAACCCTGGAATCATGCAACATAATCTGAAATGCCCTGTAGGTACCTGTGAAGGACTGGCACCCCATCTAGGGTGTTAATGTGTGCCTTGCACCTGTTGAAGAGCTGGTATAAACTCCAGCACCCCTACCTGACCCTAATTAGGATAAGTGGTTAAAGAAAATTAAGTGAAATGAACACTCCTCTACTATTTGTGCGAGACATGGTTTGTTGCAATTCCAAGTCATGCATAAAGCACACATCACAAATGAGAGACTGGTGCATTGTTTTTTTGTTCTTGATAGTTCACAAGTTGTTCACCCTAGAAATATTAAATAACAAAACAAGTGTCTCAATCTTTTATACTATGAATGGTTTAAATCATTGGTTATCATTAGTTGTATTAAGGCAATTTTCGAAAACTGTTCAAAATCATGAAAGGATTTGTGGAGTGGGCTGGCACAAGGTACTGGGTTTGATCCCCAGATGGGGCAGTCTGGGTTCTCCCTGTGTATGCATGGGTTTCCTCCGGAAATGCAGTGAGGCTAATTGGAGACACTGAATTAGGTCATATAAGTACTTATACCCACTGCATTGTAGTGCCAGTCCCAAGGTCGATTAAATAAGAGGGTTGTACCAGAAAGGGCATCCAGAGTAATAACAACAAACCTCGCCCCTAAGGTGAGCAGCTGACAGATACTGTACAATAACACTAATTTCAAATAACAATTGAAAAAGTATAGAAAAAATAATTTATTATTATAACATACTTGCATACTTGTCTTTAGCTAAAATATTAGCTAAAATATTTCCTGCTGAGACTTTGTCTTCAAGAAACAGTTTAAACTAACTGAACTGGTTTCTCATTCGCAAAAAGCTTAAAATTAACAATTCACATAAGTTAACGTATAATCATTATATGCTAATGTAACTAGTATACCAAATAACCCATAATTTTCCAGGACAACTAAAAGCCCTATTATGTAAGAAAAGTAAGACAATAAACCAACTTACATAAACACTGAATCTTTCTCCACCACCTGGGCAGGAAAGCTGAAGGGAAAACCATATAACCTGTGAATGAGATATTTATATAACAAGTCTAGATTTTTACTGTCTTTCATGGATGTATAGATCAGTGCCGCCCCATCTTTACAGGCATGTGTTAAGGACAAACCAGAAAACTTTACAACCAATCAGCATGGTTGATTCAGGTGCAGAGGCGGGAGTTAAGGATTAGAAACTGTATCATTTTATTTACTCTGACGATTCCATGGACACTTAATAGTTGTTGAATTAGTTGAGTTAGTATTGCAAGACCTTGGAACTGGATGTTGTTGGAATGTCCCCGGCTCTCAAGCTCACTGTTTATGCAAAAATACGCTTCTGTTGATAAAGCTAAAAACACTATATTATCCTAAAAACACTTTAGAGACACTAGACTGGCTTGTATCACTGTACCAATTTTACTATGTACTGTCTATCATGCAAGTGTGTTTTCTTTGGAGAATATTTATGTCACAAAATTACTGTTAATTATTGTTCTAAATAATTAAGCGTTAAAATGCATGAGATTTTAGAATTAGAACATACACATAATATGTATACAAAAAACAATAATGTACTTGAAACTAAAATATCTAGTGTTTGTAAGGGTTTCAGGTTAGTAAAATATACCTGTTTGGGGGATAGTACACTAATACTGTAATGCAATAAATAAATGTGAGACCTGAACAAAATGTATGGCACTGTGTTTGAGTGGTGACATTTACAGTTGGCTCAGAGGTTACGAGTGTGTTTTGTGAAGGATACACTTCAGGCAGAAATGTCGGATGTGTGACTGGATGAAGTCTAAGTGCTCATCTCTGTAATCGTGTTCCTTCTCCAAAGTGCTGATAGCATCACACTAGAACCCACATGCACACACACACACAGAAAAAGAAAGTCAGAGACAAAGAAAGAAAACTGATTTAAATATTCCACTAAGTTTCCACTACCGTTAAACCTACGCATTATAGCAATAAGGTTATAAAAGCTTTAAAGCAATCCAACAAAATGTATAGCACTCAGAAATTTTCATGCTAATATTGTATAGAATCTTCCCATCACTCTTTATTTATTTCTAGTCACAATGGGTCTGGTGACACCTGAAAACACCACACCAAGGCTACAAAATACTCCACTGGTTTCTTTCTACCAGAATATACGTATTTGTTTATTGGACAAGCCAAAAGATACAAGACAAAAAATGCTGGAACTGGACCCTACCTTAGTGCAAACCACTACTAGTGGAATGCCCAGGTTGTGTGTAAGTGTGTTTACACCAAGAGGAAGCACAACACTCTCTTCCTCTAATTCTGCATTTCTCCTCTGAGACACTCCTTCCCCATCACTTCCTGGCTCCATGTACTCCTGGAACTCCTTCACCACTGCACAGCCACACATGCACCAAAATCCTTATAATATGTTGCTACTTTGGCATTATCCTCAACCCAGATTTTCAAACTTGTAAAATGATGCAAAAAGTGAATAGGTCACAATGTTTGTTTTCATAGTAACTTGGAAAGACACATGATGTATTATAATTGTTAATATCTATACAACTTTGTCCTGTTTTAGCAATGTATTATTGTCCCCACCATTACTGCAGTTACCGCAATAGATTTCTGTCAGGATTTATTTGAAAATAAAACTTGTTGAGGATATAATCAGGAAAGGAACACTGACATGAGCACACATATATGCCATGTAAGAAAAAAATGGCTGGAAATGTGAAAATGTTTCTAATTATTTAAAACAAAAAATCAAATATTCACATGGATGTTAAGTCAGGGGTTTTTCAAAGAGTGAGGGGTGCAAGCATCACTAGACAAGATATATTTGGCACACAAAAAATGTTCTTGAAATGTCCTTGCTCATAATAAAGTACATTTCTAGTACATTAAAATGCAACAATAAGCGAGTGATTAAAATGTTTGTATTGATAAGCAGCATTAAAGAGAAGAGGAAAAATACATGAATCTGAATGGATTTGGCTCCATGAACAACATAAATTGTTCTGTGAGTGTGAGGTTAATCAATATTCTGGGACATGGGTTTAACCAGCCTCACTGACTAATTGAATAAATCAAGTTACTTAACACTACATTTACACATAGAGCACATTAGGAACACATTAGCTAATGTGTTAGAGAGCACTGTGCATGAAGCACTGATGTTTGAATGCATGTAAAGCCAAGTCTAACACCTTGAGTTATTGACACTTACATCTGTGCTCAAGTTCTCGCATGGTGTCAGGAGGCACTCTCAGTTTGTCCAGGTACTCCCTCAGTACACTAGTCCACTTGTGCAGGCAGTCGAGTGCTAGCCATGGTCGGGATAGATCTACCACCAACAAGGCCAATGAATCAGCCAGGTTACCAATACACAGAGCAAACTTTTGAAGGCCTTTATGATACAAATCTCCATCCAGCACCCATGTGTTGCACCGTGCATGATCTGCAATGAAAAAAATAGATTAGAAACCAATAATAATGTGCTTTAAATTAAAGTCACTTTAATCGGACATCAAAAACTCAAGTCTGCTCTTTAACCTTAACTTAATTTCACAGTTAATACACGTTACACATAATGCACAGTTTGTGCATTTCAGGCCTGCAACACATTTAAAAAAAGTAAGAAAGTAAAAAAACTAAGACATTGCCAAATATTTTAAGCACAGTGAGAAGCAGTTGTAACATTAAAAAGTGGTAAATAATTCACTGAGCCAATTATTTTAAATGTATTGAATGACCTTTGGCCTGATTCATATCTTATCATAATTAGGATCAGTTTTCAAGTGAAATCTTCCAGAAAAACAACAACAAAAAAGAAAGAAAAAATAAAATAAATAAAAATGGGATGTCCTACAAGCTTATGGTCAGAGGTCCAGATACTTTTGGGAATGAAGTGTAGGAGTCTTTAAGCCACGGTCTCGTAAAGCCCAAACATTGTGTTAATAGATTTACCATACTACATTCTATATATCATAAATTTACCAGTGGTACCAGTACAATTTCACAATTCTCAATACCAATTTTGAGACCATGAAGAAGAAAATAAAAATGAATCAATGTATGTCTACATAAACGATTTTATTTAATACCTTGTTTTTTCAAGTAATAAAAAATAAACTATATTTATGTAAAACAAAACTATTTCGTGCCAACAAAAAAAAACCTTTGTTTTGGTATAGCATTTACATTTACTAATATTGGCACGCTACCTGAAGAGTATTTTACATCCTCATGTGCACGCTCCCGAGAAGGAGACCTCCTGGATGCCATATAATCCTGCCTACTAAATAACCTTCAAATATAAAAATTCAGCAGAGAATGAATGTATATAAAGGTGTATGAGTGTATTTGAATGTAATTCCGAACTCTTCAGTGAAGATTAAGCATTTGGAAGCCGTTTGTAGCTAACCCAAACTTATAAAGTGATGACTTTTTAGAGCACTAACTAGTTCAACTACAAGGGAGCAATGCAGCTCACTACGATTGCTCCTGGTGTTATTGTTTTAGGTTTCTCTGTTTATTAGCGTTATGACATTAGCATGTGGTGTGGGAGATTTGCGAAACCTTCGGAGTACTGGCACCACAAGAAACGAGAACCGAATAGTTCAAAGATTCAGAACTTTGGTATCGACTTGGTACCAAAGTATCATTCTTGTGACATCTCTACTAGTATGGAAAGGTTTTGCGTGGTCTTCATGGATACTGTATTGGACAAAGAGCCTCGTTTCACTTCAGTGCAGTCAGCAAGAAGCAACTCTCACTAAAATAAATTCTTACATGAAAGTACACTTCCAGAAACATCCACAATCGTGACAGGCTTAATCTGACAGCTTTTGTTACATTTGTTTGAACATGTTTATTTTTTAACTTTTATAACTTTTAAACATTCTACAGCACAACATTAAATAAAACATACCTTTAACAGGGAAACAATATAGATTGTGAATTATACATTTTTAAATGTCAGAAAAGTGCCCCGTACAGACGACACATATGCAGTTGCTACTGCAGCCTAGGTGTGTTTTGTGCCCACCCACTCTGATACTTGTATATACTAGTTAAGTTTATATTATTAAGCGAAAAGATATACTGTATAGTATAAAAGACTCACCTTTTTCTGTTGAGTAGAGAAACTGCATATTTTATGCATTAACTTTAGCGAAGTGCACATTGAAGTGTGTAGCCTTCTTTCATTAATCTCTGTGTATTGTTGAATCTTGTACAAGTGTCCTGATCACGCAAGCTGATGCTTCGGTTAAAGGGGACATCTTATACTCTTTAAAAAAAACTATAGAATAAGTCTAAGGACTGTACAAAATATGTTCATGAAGTTCTTTTCACTTTTAAATAAAGAGGTTTTACCAGTTTTATTCTTGCTACTTTCAGTCCCTTTCGGTCACTTTTATGCAAATAAGCTGTTGCCCATGCCCAGTCCATGTTTATGCTGAGCTGTTACCTTTACATTACATTTTACATTTACCACACATAAAAATGAAAACAGAGGCAGTGTTTCCGAGCAGTTACAAAGTTTGTGCACCAAGCTTTTTATAAAGGTGAAGTCCACGACCTCTGGTCTTACCGAATTTGTCCAGTGTTCTATCTGCCCAGAATATGTTTTGTCGTGTCCACCACCATTTAGCCACATTTCTATGAAGTCCATACATCTCTTATTCCACTTTGTTTACTAAAGAATGCACATTAGCAAGAAAAAAATTGAGTAACGAAAGCTGATGCAGTGTTAGCTTTAGCTTAGCCTTTAGCCCTCCATGCTTCCCATACCTTTGTTAATAGTCTCAACACTGCTTGCAAGCTCTTCTGCCCAGCCTATTAATAGGACACCGCCTACGGTGTTTTGGAGATCTCAGCGATGTGTCAAACTTGAGTTTTATCACCAATGCTCCACTTTTATCACCAATGTCACACTTGGAGATTAACATTAGAAGCACCGGTCTGCCGTGACCTACCATATTTTCTGCACTATAAGGCGCGCTGGATTATAAGGCGCAGTCTCAATTATGGGATCTATTTCTGTACTTAACCCATACATAAGGCGCACCGTATTATAAGGTGCATGCTTAAACATACGGACTACAAAAAAGGTAACGGATTAATTGAACTTTATTCTACTATTTAACAACAAGGACAATATCACAGGTTCATTGAGCAGTTTGCTGTGTTTGATTGAACAAGAAATGTGGGGGGAAATTCTGAAATATACCCAAGCTGAAGCTGATAGCAATAATGCAGCTGACTTAAAACTGATGGCTCATAAATTAAAAGCATTCCTGGGTCTACTGTACCTGAAACTGGATGATTACTAATCTGCTGACTTGGGAAATCCAATTTCAAAAGAGACAATGTCTCGACAGAAATTCCGAGTTATCATGCGCTATGTGCGCTTTGATGACAAGACAACAAAGGCTGCCCACCTTGTCACAGACAAATTTGCTATGGTGTCCGATATATTCAGTAAATTTGTCCAGAACAGTAATGCTTCTTACACACCTTCTGAGAACAAAACAGTGGATGAACAACTCTTCCCTAAGAAAG
>JAYDZG010000015.1:8702696-8713349 GCA_034509265.1 Microcambeva bendego | reverse complement strand
TACACAGCCTAAGTCAGACTCCAAACTCAACCACAGCCAAGACCAAGGACACCACAGGAAAAAAATTGTAGACCTGCACCAGGCTGGGAAGAGTGAATCTACAATAGGCAAGCATGTTGGTGTGAATAAATCCACTGTGGGAGCAATTGTCAGAAAATGGAAGACATCCAAGGCCATTGATAATCTCCCTCGATCTGAGGCTACCATCAGTAACCCACTATGACCAGAGGGACTCAAATCCATGTAGATTTTAAGCCAAAACCTCCTTCCATCAGTGAGAGCACTGAAAGTGGAACGTGGCTGGGTCTTCCAGCATGACAATGATCCCGAAGAAACTGCTTGGGCAATGAAAGAGTGGCTCCGTAAAAAGCATTTCAAGGTCCTGGAGTGGCCTAATGTGTCTCCAGACCACAATCCCATAAAAATTGTGGAGGGAGTTGCAAGTTCATGTTGCCCAGCAACAGCTCCAAAACATCACTGCTCTAGCGGAGATCTGCATGGAGGAATGGGCCAAAAAAGCAGCTACAGTGTGTGCAAACCTGGTGAAGAGTTACAGAAAACGTTTGACCTCTGTCATTGCCAACAAAGGTTATGTTACAAAGTGTTGAGTTGAACTTTTGTTATTGACCAAATACATTTTTTTCTGCCATAATTTACAAATACATTCTTTAAAAATGCAACAATGTGATGTCTTGAATTTTTCCCCCTCGTTTTATCTCTCATAGTTGAAGTGTACCTATGATGAAAATTACAGACCTCTCTCATCTTTCTAAGTAGGAGAACTTGCACAATCAGTGGCTGACTAAATACTTCTTAGCCCCACTGTATGTTTCAGCTGGTAAGAAGTTATTCAACCCAGCTGATTCAGTGAGTAGCTTCTCATTTGTTAACAACCATGTAAAGAAAACACATCCTGTGGTTGTGGGGAAAATGTTCATTTGTTTCATAAGGGTCAAATTACTGGCATGCCTCAAGCAGAGAAAACATCTAAGGACATTGCTGAAACTACTAAATTCGGGTTAAGAACTGTCAAATGCATTATTACAAAGTGGAAGTACAGTGTAAAAGGATTGGGGTCGTAAAAAAATCTTGAATTATCTTGATCGGTGAAATAGAATAATAGAAACACAACAGCAGGGCTATGTTTAATAGTGAAAGTAAGAGAGTTGCCACATGCACAATGTGAAGGGAACTCAAGGGATTAGGATTAAACAGCTGTGTAGCCTTAAGAAAACCACTTGTCTGTGAGGCTAACCAGCAAAACTATTTCAATTTGCTAGGGTGCATAAAGACTGGACTCTTGAAAAAGATGTGTCTGATGACACAGACACACACACACAGGGTTTTTTGGTCTGTGGTCCTAAGCTCTGTAAAGCTGCTTTGTGTCCATTGTAAAAAGCACTATAAACATGAAATTGACTCGATGTACACATACACGCAAACAACTAATTCTCATTACTACATAATTACAGTTAATGTTACCAGTTTCTTTGTTAGTATTTGCACTGTTGTTATTATTATTTTACTCTATTTTATTTTAATTTTTGCTTTTTATTTTATTTGCCCAGGTGGAGCAGTGGGATTTTCCACTGTACACCAGCATCAAGCATCTGAACTCCCCAGTTTGGATCTTGGAATTGTTGTTTGGCTGGGTGCCGCTAGGCACTAGGATGCACAAACCAGTGTATTGTAGTGCTGGTCCCAAGTCCAGAGAATAGAAGGGTTGCATCAGGAAGGGCATCCGACATAAAACTATATGCCAAATCAATAATGCGGACCTCAGTGTCCCACTTTTGAGTTTGTGTGTGTGTGTTAAAAAATTGTGTAAAAACTTAGTATGCTCCCTGAGGGTGTGATGGAGAAAAAGAGTGAGAGACTATTTTTTTCAGCAAGGCCAAAGACAAAGAGGAGGATTGTTTAGTAAGCATGTCATGATACAGAAGAAAAGAAGCCCGGGGAATACTGGGAAGTAGCTGGGAAGTGGGTTTTTAGCAATACGGAGAGAGTGAGGTGGAGGGATGGGAAATACCATGTAGAGCTACTCTGAATATTAATTAAATATGTGTGACTTCTCAATTCTAAAATTCAGCTCTTCCCCCAATTTTGTTACCCAATACAGTCATGGGCAGTTGGAGCTTAGTTCTCTCTTTTTGCTGCTGCCCAATCCCCAATCAAGTCACCAATCACTTCATTTCACTTCACTCTAATATACAAAGGCCTCTCATACAGAATACCATGCACTGCCATCATTCAGCAGAGGATATAATTCTCAAAGTACACTGGAACTGTTTTAGCAACTGTCCCTCGACCTACAGAGTGTCAACCGTGTGTCTGTGTAGGCATCAGTCAGCTGAATCTATAATTAAACAAATTGTTTTCAGCCAAATGTGCATTTCTAACTTAGCAACAGAAAAGGTTTGGAGTAAAGGCTTTCCTGTTCCAGCAGTACTGCTGTGCTGCTTTAAGATCTGACCTCTGTCCCACCTATGAAATACACTGGTTTGATAGATGCAGGCCAGACCTCCTCATCCAACATTGGCAAAAATTCCCACAAATACACTTCAATGTGTGAGAATAATGGAGGCTGTTCTAAGTCTCCTCCAAAATTCTTGGCATAATGAGTAAAATTATGACAAAAGGATTCAACAAAATGCATCAATTAGTTTTTTGGCTTTATAACTGAAAAAATATGAAATCTTAAATACAGTAACAGCAAGATACAAACCCATCAAATGTTAAACTTTACTGCAATAATCATGCTAATGAACAGTAGTACTCAAGGGTTTGTTGGGTTTGGTACATTTATGGGGTTTGTTATAAATAGAGTACTGAGAGTTGTATGGAGGGGTCTGGCACAGCAATGTTCAGCATCACTGATGGCATACAGAAACTCTGCGGTACCAGAGCTAAGCCGGACAGACCTATTGTGATGCCAGACCTGCTGTTAAAATAGTGCCAATTTTTAAATTCTTTAAGTTAGAGTTTCTTCTGTGCTCGGCTAATTGTCTTGCAGGTTCATTACACTGATGTAATTTATATAAAAAACGTTTTGTCAAAACATACTGTTACATAAAATGTAGTTATTATTAAATATTTTCTAACATTTCTGAAACATCATATCATTAAACTACATCTAATATTAGACAAATATAACACAAGAAAACACATTTACCAAATCATTTATTTATGGAAAAAATGCTGATTGTCCTGTTTGAAGAAGTAATAGCTCCCTCACCAAGTTAACCAAATTCAGTTAATACCAGAGTTTTGTTTTCCCTATCCACAACCATGCATGATTACTTAAGAGCTGAAACTGGGAACTGTTAAATCTAAACAATACAAAAATAGAGCCTGTCTGGCAATGTGAAGCAGGTTAGAGGGTCTAAATGAAGTTTAAATGTAAAAAAGTATATAAAGAGCTACAAAAACACTGAGATGAGTGGCCACAAGAGCTTTGGGGGTCATCATTTCAACAGTGAACCATAACAGATTATGGAATCACACATTCTGTAGATTGTGACCTATGTAGTTGGACACTCATCTAGAACACAAAAAAATGAGGTTCTGGAGTCAAAGTCCTGACTTTAATCCGATGAGGTTTCTGTGGCAAGCCTTTAAACAGGCAATTCAGGCTCAAAAACATTCCAACATAACCACATTATTTCACTGTGATGTAAAAGACTCACTACAAATGACTGATTACAGTTGTTACTCTCAAGGTTGGCACAACTAGTTCGTTTTAAAGAGGCAATTTCATATGGGTGACAACGTTTTTAGTTATTTTTATCTGTAATAAATGGAATGGTCATTTAAAAGTCCAGAGTTGGGGGTTACCCTTGATGTCTATTGTATAGGAAAATTAGAGTCATAAATACAATACTTTTTACAGCACTGTAACTGTGTAAGTTTTAAACAATACCACAAATTACAAACACTACCAGCTCACTTTATTTAAAAGAAAGTATGTAGTATGCAGTTTGTAATTGTTCTATGTCCTCTAAATTAGGCTTACAAAAATCACCATTTAAAATTGAATGTATTTCAATTGGTATTTTTAATTGTCTTGATTGTTCTGTGCCTTAATTTCTGGCGTTCTGCTGCTAACTTTACACTGAATTAAATGCAGTAAATGCATTCATGCTGGCGGAGATGATCCAGATTCAAAATTCTGAGAGAACAAAACCTGCCCAGTGTCTCCACATTTGACCTGTGAAACGAAACACTGAATTGTGTCCAACAGGTTGTGCAGCTCTAGTACTGTCATCCCATAGTTACAGTTCCAGACCGCCAGGCTTAGCAGGGTGCTAACTCTGACGTTCTGACACTAATGCCCACTGACAACCTCTGCTGTTAGGAGACCTCAGTGGCAGATGGCTGTATGAACCATGCCAAGTACTTTCAGAGTAAGAATGCTACAGCCTTGAGGCAAACTTCTACCCACCAGGCAAATTCACCCATAACCCATAAAGGACCAATAAAGACCCTATGCACACAGGTCATAATGTCATCAGTTATAAGGTCCCTATCATGCTTCCCATCCAATACTAACAAAAAGCCAATTCGTGTAGCTGCCAAGTCCAGCAGGATGGCAGTGCTGGCATGATTTACCACTGCTCTACCTGAGCGGCACATAAGACCGTAATTGACCAGATGTTGACAAGTGGTGAATTATTTTCACACTGAAATGCAACTTTTCTGTGGTATATTTTAAAATCTATGATCTCACTGTTAGTGGTTGGACCAGCTCCAAGTTACCTTCGAGGTCTAATCAAGCCACTACATGGTCAGGTGTATAAATACTTTAAGTCATACAGTTTATCTCAGTTCATTATGCATCAGTGCATTTTCAGAAGCGGCATCCTGGGGTTCAGTTCTGTGGATTTTGAGGTTTGAGGACTTGGAGTTGGGGGTGGGATAAAATAAGCACTGAAAAATGGGATGAAGGAGAGGCTGATGAATGAGATGAAAAGGGGGCCCGGAAGGGTGATTAGGGTGATTGCTAAGATGGCAAAATAATAAAAGTGGTTTGCTTGGTAATGCAGCACCAGGGGAAGACTAATAGTGGCTGAAAGAACCTGTTATGGATCAAAATATAAAAATGTTAGATTGTTTAGAAAAAATGTGTTCATTTCTGCTTTAAAACATAAGCTCCATGAAAGAATCAGATTTAACATAAATGAAAGTTTAATTATATTAAATTATGTTAAATGATTTGTTCTTTCAGTTCGAGCACTGCTCATTTACTACACATTCTCGCTGTAGTTAAGTTACTGCGCTTGCCTTTTCTCTGTAGGATAAGGTTGATACTGAAAGTGTTTTCAGATTAGAATTTTGACAGCTTTAATTATTAATTCTGAGAAGCAAAATGTAGGGGTTTGCTAAATAATAAATATATTTATTTGCATTCATTTGCAACACTGGTCACATGATCACTGGTTCAACCGGAGACAGGATCGATTGCTCATCCTGCATGTCCAGGTTGTTTAATCCAATTTTTTTAAACTTGTATTTTGTGATCTGAATTTGACTTGAATGTTAGGCTTTGAATTTGGGAACATTGAAAAACTACCGTGAAAATTAGTCAGTTTAAAATGCAATGCGTTTAAGGATAAGGCAAAAAAAATCTAAATTAAAATTTAAATGCAAAAGAATTATGTACTTTTAAATTTCACAGACACAGATTTACTCCCATATCATTAACTACCAAAGATAAATATGCTTCAACACGGTGGCATCAAATGTTTCAGCATGACTGTGTCTTGGGGCAAAGGCAAAGGTTTAGCAAGTTTATTAAGGAGGGATTCCATCTGCCTCATAGTGCCCCAACATCAGCCCCACTGCATGACAGGTCTTTCACTACTGTTTGTGAATTTAGCTGCCTATCTGCTTACTGAGTGTTGTGATTTAAATATTTTCACTCTTATATTGCCTAATTAAATTGCAAATGTGCTTGTGCGATACACAAAGATCAATAAAAACAATGACAATTTTTTTTTCCTACTTTTGTTAGGTACAAACAGATTTAAGAGAAAAAACAATTCAGTTTGTTGTTCCCAGGTTTTTCACTGTTCAGCAGCATCGAGAGTCTGAACTCCCTGGTTTGAATCTTGGTTTGAATCTTGGCATTGATGGTTGGCTGGGTACCACCCTAGGCACTAGGATGCAAAAACCTGTGCCTGTCCCAAGCCCGGATAAATATGAGGGTCGCATCAGGCAGGGCATGAAAACTAGGCCAAATCAATAATTCCGACTCCTAACAAGAGCAGTCGAAATGATTCACAACAATTGAGTTTGTTTTTTCAGTTTACTGTACAGCAGTGTGTTCTACTGCTCTCAATGTGTTCAAGGCACACAGAAACACCATGGACATGAACATTTAAAGACGAATTATCTTCGAATTATCTTCAATAAAACAGCTAGTTTTTAATCTGTGGGGTGAAACGGGAGCTCCCGTAGGAAAAGGAGAAAAAGGGGGAACGTCCAAACTCCTCGAACCCTAGATCTTCTTGTCTAAGGCGACAGTACATATTTCAGATATGTATGGCGGGAAAGGCGAAGAAATCTACATATTTATTTGTGTTTTTAAGTGTTTTGGATTAAGCATCACAATAAAAACAAAGTACGATAGTACAATAAAAATAAAGTACGTGGTGGATAAACAATACCAGCCGCGTCTTACCGTGTGCACACAAAGGAACCGTGGAAAGGAATAGGATGCTGGACAGCACAGCTGAAGAGAACAGCGTCCACCTGTAGTTCATTTTTCAGCAAAGAACGAGTCTCAAAAGTGAGAAAATGTATTCAAAATTCAAATCAAACTAAGATCCAGAACAAAAAATCCCTAATTTTGACTGATGCCAATTTCCACTCGTTCAGCTTCTTCCGACGTTCCCCATGACATCTCGGGAGGTTTGTTCACAAGTCCTTCAGCTTTGCGTGTTTGTCACTCCTAAATTGACATTCTTCCCACGTTAAAAAATTCAGCCCAACTTTAAGGTAACAAAAACGCCTCACAAAAATGTCTTCTGTTGAACTGAGCTCACACTGATCCCGAACTAAGACTGAGCCAGTTCTGCGTTTGAATATCTTTACCTAGTTCGAAAAGAATCCTCATCCACTTAAGTGGCGCACTACCTTGCGTGTACAAATAATGATGCGAAGCTCTACTGCACACAATGTGCACGATTTAATCAATTCACCATACAGTCACTAAATTAAACGCATGAGCGCGCGTTCGCGGACGATCCGATTCTATTGAACGGCTCCATAAAATGAGCCAAATGAACCGAGTTGCGCTTCTAGTCGCTGTTCAGTGTGTTTTTTATTGTATTTCTTTCTGCGCAGTTCTTATGAATATTAATATCGGAGTCCTAATAGCGCCTCCCACTGCCTTAAAAAAGAATGAAGAGCCATTTTTACGGCTCCTTAAAAATATCCGGCTCCCTTCAAAGAGCCATAATCCTAATCACTTAGTAGTGGTATAGGCCGTTCGGCACTTTTTAGTGAGCCATATCAATCAACTCAACACGACACTAAGAATCGACTCTTTAAATTATTGTCAAATATGTTAGTTTTTTGTCTTTCACTAGGAAATTTGTGAATATCGGGGGCTTGCTGAGTTCGGTGTAAAGGCGTTAATATTCCTCGGCATGGCACAAAGTCACAAGGCATCACAACTATAAAATTCCTTGTGACAGTTGCTCACATCATGAGGCAGTTCAGTGCAGTCTGTCTTTGTGCATGGCTTTGGAATATAAAAGGAAAAAAAACAAGCAAACAAAAAAAACTGGTTTTAAAATAAACACGATCTTTCATAAAAACCCAGTAGGTGTAATTGTTATGGGCACCAACAGAAATAAATTTCGCCACCACATAAGAACAGTGTTGAAATTGCTAATGTTACTTTGAATTAAAAACGTAAAATTAGATATGCAATATTGTAAATATGTAAGCGTAGCTCTTAATCTCGTTGCACTTCTACAAGGGCATTAAAAGTATTCCTATTCGCATTTACTTTTCATGAAGTAATTTTTAGTATCGTTACATCCATCTTTGTTTATTAGTAATTTAACGTCATGTTTTACGCATTCATGACACAAGTTTCATGTGCAAGTATGAATCGCCAATTTGTTTCACTTGCATGTTTTTGGACTGTGGGAAGAAACCGTAAAACCCGTAGTAAACCCACGCAGAAACGAGGAGAACATGCAAACTCCATAAAGACAGGATTTGGAACCCAAGACCATCTTGCTTAGAGGCGACAAAGCAACTCACTTAGCCACCGAGCCGCCCCTTACACGCGTCTAAAGCCAATATAAATAAAGTAAACTGTTTTTGTTGTGTCTGTTTTCATTCATGGTAGAACTAAAATGCTGTTGTTTAACGATTTGAGCTATAAATCCACCTTCCCCAAATTCTGCCCTAACAGTTAATGTTTCTATGCTATTTAAACAACATATGTTAAAACATCTGTATTAATTTTGCGTCATAATGTAAGATTATAATATATTAAAGAAATCAATTTGATTTAATCTATAGAATTTTGATGGCTTTGTCTAGCGATCATTGACTTCAACCGACTCTTCAACGCGACTCAGCTTCTAAAAGTGACATGAGAGTCGACTCAAATGATTCACTCGTTCACAATCGATGCAGCCTTTTGAGTAAGTACAGCGTGCAGCGCAAACCTCATCACTTTAACTGAACATAACAAAAATGAATTATTTTGTCCTTTAGTAACCAAAAACACAAATAATTGTTTAAGGCATCTAGACAAAAAGAAAAAATAAAATTATAAATGAATCTGGAGCAATAGATAACCAAGTTAAGCTTATCTGCATGTGCCAGCTCACTGATTAGTTTTGACAAGAATTGATCAAGTCCACTTTGAGGAACAGATACCCACTTCAGATTTTAAGGTTTAAAACTGAATATGGGTTCGTTTATCTTCAAGGAAAGCCAGCCTATAAGCTAAATACTATCTAACACTACCCAAGAATAGGAATGCCTTAGTTTAGGAAGGAAATGAGAAACAGACCACCAGGCATACAATAACCTAATTTAATAGTTATGTTAATACAATAGAAAAACTTTATTTATACAGAAATAACTTCTAAACAACTACTGCTCTACGAGGTCATATAATTATGTAAATTTAGCAGTAATGACTCAGCCTCTGATATGTGCAGTACACTGGGTTTGACCTTTAAGTATGGTACATATTCTATATTACTAAAGTTCATTCAGTTCATTTTGTTAAACCACTTATCCAAATTAGGGTCGGGTAGGGGTGCTGGAGTTTATGCCAGCTCTTCAACCGGTGCTAGGCAGATGCAGACATGGGGAGAATATGCAAACACTAAACAGAAAGAACCTAGATCACCCCACCCGGAAACCGAACCCAGGACCTTCTGGCTGCCCACTAAGCCACTGTGCCGCCCGTTAGTAAAGTTATCAATAACAGAGCCCATCCAGTTAAAATATTTGTTTGGTCATTTGAAATGTCGTCTGAAATGTCTCGCATTGAATTTCTTTTGCTTTCTATTGCTATATATGTTTATTAATAGCTATATCCATAGCTATATTTTTTTTTTGGCACATGATGACAATCATCATATAATTGGAATAAATACTAAAAATGTACTATGTACGAGACAAATAAACCACAATTTGATTTGAATACTCTCTGGCTGCACACTAAAGAAAGAGAACTATTTTAGCCTAGAAGAGAGAGGATTATGTCTCAGTGCACTCACAATAGAATGTAAAATAGTAGCCTGGCAATATCTATTTTACTATGTTAGTTGAATGTTCTTAAATAATTAGAATATATATCAGGTTGTGCAAATGTAGTGGGAAAGGGCTACAGAATAAACAGAATCATAGTCTTCAAAGTTTATCATTTTAACATGTTTAAAATAAAATCTTAACAGTTAGCAGTTTCTAAAGAACAATTCAGTCTCTCCAAATAACCTGGCTACATGTTTGTTTGTTTGGTTTGGTTTTTTTAAAGAAAGAGCAAACTCCACAGAGAAAGGACCATGACCACCCCACCCAGGACCTTATTGCTGTGAGGTGACCGTGCTACCCCCTTAAAAATGAATTACATTTAATCCAATATTAATCCAGTATGGACACAAAGTCAAGATTGTTTTGTGAATGGTGGATGTAGCTCCCTTCTAAATAAATGTGACATGAAAAAAAAATGAATTTTCTAAAAAGTTTATTCACTTATTTTTCTTAGTTTCCGAGTGCTGGATTTCCCCAAGTACAAAAGTTAAGCTACAAAAGTGCCAACAAAAAACAAATATGTAATGATAGTGTAAAACATTTACAAACATAACAGTTTTTGAAACATTTATTACTGAATTAGGCCGTATGAAATGTGAACATGAATCGTAGTTGGATGAAAAACTGTAACATTTGTGTTGTAACAGTGGAAAAATCGAAGGTGTCTGGTGAAGAGGTGAGATTTTAGCTCTCCAGTGGGGGTCGAGAGATGGGTGGACCTTCTGACTGCGAAGAGGGTGGAGTTGAGTCTACACAGAAAAAAAAAACAATTAGAAACCACATATGTAAGAATTGGTACATTATATGCCTTAATTAATTCAGAAAAATCTGAATCTCTACTCTCACTAAAACGAAAATGGGAGG
>JAYDZG010000015.1:8573035-8585343 GCA_034509265.1 Microcambeva bendego | reverse complement strand
TTTAGAACCTAACATGAGACAGATTTACATAGATGATGGAGTTTGAGGTCTGTGCATTTGCATTCAATATTTTAGCGTTACTTGTGACTTTCATTCAATATCCAAAATGAGAGCTAAAATGTAAAAAGGAAGAATATTTTTGTCTTTACATAAAAACTGGCTTTCTCTTTTAATGTCTTTCTTTGCACATCTTCTTTTGCAGCTGACACATAGCTGTGCTTATCCTGTCCACATCTGTTAAACACTTCTTTACTAACCTCCCCTGCTCTTCTCATGTCTATCGTTCATCATCTGCTTTTGTTAATGTCTGCTCTTACACACACACATATGCACACACTTTTACTTGAAGTTGGTTTGTATGCTAGACAGGGAAAACCATATTTCTGACATATGGGGATCTTTTTTATTGAACATAAGAATTAAAAAATACAAAAAAAATACATAAAAAGTTGAGGAGACTAAATGGTGTTTTATGAAATTAGCAAGTTTATAAAGCCATGAAGATAATTTCTTAATCATGTACTTCAGAATTTGGCTGGCTAAGGGAAAGGGAGATGCAGTTGATTGGTGTTTCATTTGCTTTTGCCTCAAAGAACATTTATTCACTCTAAGTGGAAGTGTTTCTATTTATCATGGCTTCTTACCCCACTGGTGGCAACCTGCTTACTCTAGAACTATGATTCTGGGCTTTGTTCATACCAGTTTTCTGGTGGCATTTAAGACAAGGAAACGTTTATAATTTTCTGGGAACACTCTGTTTCTTGAGCAGTCCAATAGACAGTGCATACGGTTTTTCTTTAAAGAAGAAGACCCTGCATTTGTGCCTACGAGGTTACCCAGGTTGTTCTGAGATTCCTTTATTTTCCTTTTTCCCAGAACAGAGTCATCTTAATGACAAGCAATTTATCTTCTTTATCCGTTTTGTTTGGGGCTTTCTAATCTCATGCTTTAGGGCACACAGATGTTATACGATATTAAACGTATGAAAAGATCATCATATTTAATTTAACACCCAGAAAAACAGCTTCCCATGACCTTCTGTGTAGCCTTTATTATTTTTCCTCTAGTTCTCTCATTCAACTGCATTTTCTTTTATTAAACAAGCAGATTGCATGAGTGCATTTTTGAAGGACCCAAATGGGAAATGTAGTCTGCTTTTCCCATCTCTCTCTCTCTCTCTCTCTCTCTCTCTCTCTCTCTCTGAGTGTGTGTGTGTGAGTGTGTGTGCATGAGTGTGTGTGTGTGTGTGTGTGTGTGTTTGTGTGTGTGTGTGAGTGCGTGCGTGCGTGCTTGTGTCCATTTGGGTCTGTATGCATTCAGCATATTAGCGAAACCAAAGGAACAACAAAACATAAGAAAACTACAAACAACTATTAAAATCAGAAAACATTCATAGGTATAGAATTCTCTTTAGTAATCTGTTAATAGAAAATTTAAGGTTAATGTCAGTAAGCATTGCAGGAGTAAGATGGTACTCATTTACTCATTCGTTCATTTATTAAATTATGTTAAACAACTGTTTATCCAAAACAGGTTCTCAGAAATGCAGAACGTACGGCGTTACACATTCATACATGTGTTTACACTTAATCACATCTAGGGGCAATTTTAAGTTCCAAGAGGAAACACAAAAGCAGTGCACGGCAAACTTCAGACAGTGAAAAGAAACAAAGACATTTTAACGCTTCACTTTTTAATCTGACGTCCATGGTTCTTCTTAAAGCTTCCAAAATATTAACAGTAGATTGGTTACTCTTTTTTGACACTCATGTCATGCTCATGTTCCTGTTGCATTTGTTGCATTAATGTTTATCTGTACTAATTAGCTTACCAGAGTAAGCTAGGCTGAATGCTAGAGTTGGTTAATATAGCATAATATACAGTAGAATGCTTCAGCTATATTGTTAGCTTGTGTTGCCACAGTTCAGCCTCAATTCTCCCGGAGTTTGTTTGCATTCGCGCCACACCTCTCTCTCCAGGGGCACATGTTGAATCCAGAGCCCCTTAATATGTGTGGTCTCCTGATAATAATCCACAGGTGCACCTAGTTTGAGGGAAATGCTTAGGGCATTTTAGGAGGCATGTGGATCAAACGGTGAAGACTATTTGGACTTGGTTTGTTGCTTTTCCTGTGTATGGGCCATATCTTACACCCTGAATAAGGCACATTGTGATGCTCATTGCTATCTTTCACCCTGCCAGCAGACTATTATCACAACTTATGCCTTTGTTGTTTAAAAGCAACGGTGCTTACAAATATATTTACACCGACGGGTGTGGGGGCCTCGAAATGAGGTGACCTCAGGTAAATTTCTGGCGTATTGCTGTCTTGGCAACGGAAAACACAGGTGCACTGATGACTGAAAACCATCTAGGCAGATGTCAACAGTCAGATGTTCATTGTTAACTTGGCCATGAATTGTCAACAAAGGTGTCCAACGTGAAACGACAATGACCTATATTTTGTTTTGATGTAGAATGTTATTTTATTTTGTATTATGTTTATTGTTGATGTAAAAGTTTGCATAGCTGCCAAATTGCACCCGATTTGTGTTTGTGCACTGCTGCGTGTTCATGTGTGCTTAACAAGTGGGGGTGTACATCCAGGTAGGTGCACCGTCTAAATAGCAATCTGAAAAATTCAGACCGCACCTGGCTCTAAAAGGGAATGGCAGGTGACACACTGATTGGTTTACTGCACGTTACACCCAAAACACACCCATGAATAATTAAGAGACTTAGTACATGCCTTTTGCACATTTCGAGCTGCACAAGGCATTCTTTTCTTGACATTATTTGATACCCACACTGACATGCCCTAAGTCCCTTTGGTTTTCCACAGCTCGGGTCTTTGGCTAGTTTTTTTGGTAAGAAATGTGTTTGGTAATCTTGTTCCTGTTCATGAGTTTTATGGTTTTCCTGTTCATAGTAGTCTGTAGTCTGAGTATTGTTTCTAGTTTAAAGTCTTGGTGTTTGCCATTGTACAACACCCCAGGAGCAAATAGAGTTAAGGCAGAGCTGGGATTTGAACTTTCAACATTTTAGGTGATCGTCCAAAGCTCCCCCTAGATTTCCATTATCCTACATCTGATAAATAAAGTAGTTATTAAGCATGTTTTAATGTTAACAAAACATTTATTGGACGTTTCATGCAACGTGAACCTCTAAAATGTTGTTTTTATGCTTACCAAACACACTGATTAAACATTGCAACACAATTATTGGTTGAATCAGTGTTGTGACTGTATAGTTGTGTGCTAAAAAATAGAAAATACTTTATGGTACATGTATATGCATGCAATTAAAGATATTGCACAAAACCTAGTTATCTGAGCATGCAAGAAAATGTTTGTGTGTGTGTGTGTGTGTGTGTGTGTGTTGTCATTAGGAGTCGTCTGTCCACATCTGGCCGCCGAAAAGAAAAAGGGAGGAGCAATCTATGTGTGTGTGTAATCCTCACCAGATGACCATTTGTGTGTGAAACGAGTTCAAGTAAAGCAGCAGCTTGGTCTTTTCTTCATGAACTGCACTATGTAACTACTAGGAACTACGTTTCTAAACTTACCATGTATCTTCATCTGCTGCTTTCAGGTCTATCCATAGATTAACAGCACATCTGAAGAACCAGGTAGGATCAGAGTGATGTGCACAGTGTTTGGGGGATCGGGGAGATGGAGAAGCGGGAGACCACTTACCCTGTCCTATGGGTAGCTGGTGCCCTGGCTGTTTTACTGTGTGCCTGCTCTGCATGCCCCGAGCTTTGCGAGTGCCCGCGCTCTCACCACGTGCTCTGTGCCAACCGAGGGCTGCACACCGTACCTCGCACCAACCGGACCACACGCTCTTTTGGACTCGCTGGAAACTTCATCAGTAATTTAACACATTTGGATTTCTTCAACTTGAATCAACTGACGAGTCTGGATCTACAGTTTAATCAGATGCAAACTATTGATCCACATGCTTTCTCAAAACTGATCAGTTTGCAGGAGCTATATCTTGGACATAATCTCATATCTGTGCTGCAGCCGGGGACTTTTGAGTCACTGAGAAACCTTTTGGTTCTCTATAGCAACAATAATAACATCAAGGAGCTGAGAGCTGACACTTTTAAGAGTCTGGAGAGTGTTCTCAAACTAAGGCTTGACAAAAACTCAATCAAGGTGATAAATGGGTCAGCCTTTAGACTTTTGCCCAGTTTAAAGTTTTTGCACTTGGAGTCCAATAATCTACACCATATTCACAGTAGGGCTTTCTCAAATTTGGAAAAACTACAGTTTCTAAACCTCTCAGATAATAAACAAACAGATCTCTGTGATACATTTCTGTTTGCCAGCCTGAAGTCTTTGATGACTTTGCTGATCTCTGCGAACCAAATCCAACACATTAGCAACCACGTGTTTGAGAACTTGCATAAGCTCACCAAGCTGTCTCTGAGTAACAACAAAATCGCAAAGCTGGATCATGAATCACTTAAAGGACTCTCACGCCTAAGAGAGCTCAACTTTGACCATAACATGTTAACGGAAATTCCAGAACGTTTGCTTGAGCCGCTAGAGCGTTTGGAGCATCTTGATCTCAGCCATAATCGGATAAAGCATGTTGACCCGATCGCATTTGGTCACCTTGCCGATCTTAAGGTCTTGAACCTGAGCAACAACCAGCTGGCAAGGCTTTCTGGTAGAGCATTTGCCTCAAACTCTAAACTTCTTCATCTGGACCTTAGTGGCAACATGTGGACCTGTGATTGTGGGCTGGAGAGGCTAAAGGACTGGATGGTGAAGACTCACACTCATGGAAAACTGCTGGTTACCCGGGTGAGATGCCACCACCCTCCCACACTTAGAGGGAAGTATTTGGATTATGTGAACATCACTGAGCTTCTGCACGCAAAGAACAGTAGCAAGCACTGCCAAGGAGATCAAGAATCCCAAGTTAGGGAAGGTCGGGGAGGAAAGGTCATCAGTGCACCATTTACGGAGGAAGACAGGCTGGCGGGTGGAGGAGATCAAACAAGAGACGATATGGTCTCTGATTCTGAAGGCCGCCACAAGAAAAACACAAAGAAGAGGAAGAATGGGTTCAGGTCGAGGTCACGACCTGCACTAAGTAACCCGGGGAAATTAAGCTCTTCTTTGGCCCTTCTTGGAACACTGACAACCAAGATCATCCCTTCAACAACCGGAAACAGAACCATCTGGGACCATCAAAGAGACCTAAGCTTGGATACTCTGCCGCAAAAGGAGGCAGAGCATTATGAGCTGAAAAGCACTGTGGGGGTGGATGCTTGTCAGTTCAACCGCCATCATATCATGAACATTAGCAGTCAGGACATCTCTTCAGACACAGCCACAGTTTCATGGACAACAGTTGCTAACTTGCACACAAGGCAGGGAAGAGCGTTAATGTTTCGTGTTCTTTTTGACCGCTTTGGAAATGCTATTCGTTTCCCACGCTACGTTTACACAGACGGTGCCGCCAGAGCGGTGACACTTCAGGAGCTTCGTCCAGACTCTACCTACATCGCCTGTGTAGAAAGCGTGGTAAGTGGGTCATTGTGCCAGGTGGCCCCACGTGATCACTGTATAGGTTTTGTCACGACGCCACTGTCAGGGAAAAGCGACATCCAGCTACAATATGTGACAGCTGGTGTGCTGGTGGCCAATGCACTGCTTCTCCTCTTTGTGGTCGCGGTCTGGCTGGGTCGTACACTCCGGAGGTGGATCAAAAGCAGAAAATCGGCATCGCACACCCATGTGCGCCATATGTACACGACCCGGAGGCCGTTTCGTTCCGCCATGGCGACAACTTGTGTATCCTCGGAATTTAGTGGCTATCAGAGCGGCCGTCCTTTGGCAGTGGAGGGTGACCTCATCCAGTTTCCAGCAGATCGATTCTTTGACAATAGTTGTTCCCGTAGGGATGATGATACCGTGATGCAACGGTTCTGACTGACATGTTTCATTATTCACATCTGGTGCAATCGTAGAATGTTTAACCTTGAAGGCAAGGTGCACCATGCACGGTGCCTTGAAAATTATGAAACATTATTTTTTTTCTTATTATTATTAGGGGGTTACAGGAATGATAGACTATGAGTCCAGGAAAAGCAATAAACAGGCAAGCTGGTCTATAATACTTTAATGAATATTGTATTTTACTCAAGGTACCACTATATATCATCATACCAGTTTACACAGAGCCGACGTGCACAACAGGGACCAGAGTTTGTTTGTTCGATTATTAGGATTTTAACGCCATGTTTTAGTCTGGGTTAAATTCATGACACATAATTGTTATTCATTACACAAGACTAATCTGTAAACAAGTTTATATCAAATGGTCAAAAAACTGAGCAAATTCCACACAAAAAGGACCCGGACTACCCCACCTGGGGATCAAACCCAGGACTTTCTTTCTGTGAGGTGACAGTTATACCCACTTAGCCACCATGCCATCCCACAAGGACCAGAGTAATAAAATGATGTAAAAAAGATGATGTTTGCACCCCAAAATAGAACTATCCTGGATTTTTTACCTCAGGAGTGAGGCTGTGAACAGAAGTGAAGAATCCTTATTCTAAAAGTGGACTAAAGAATAAAACCAAGACATATGAAAGTGTGTGTTTGGTGGAGTGTGTTTATTTGAAGAGAGATATATATATATATATGGATAGATTTGTTCAATGTTACAGTGAAACTTTAATTTGAAAGCACATGCAGGATTTATCAAGCAACAGCTGCTGTTTTAACGACTCTACAACATATTTCATTAAACTGTACTACATATTATGAATAAACAAATGTAAATGTACAGTCATTTCTCAAACTGTTCTTTTTATTAAAAATAAAAATGACCTATACATTAAATACTGCACGCCATTAACCTTCCAAACAATGAACAATTCGCTAGAGCACTAGCGCCCAGATTGGACCAAATTTGCGCCAAAACTAGACTGGGTGCCATCTGGTGGACATAATTTGCAGTGTTTGCAGCAGACACTAATTGGCCACCACGTCTTCTTGGAGGCGGGATGACTGGACAATAAAGGGACATACCTTATGCAAGAACCCTGAACAGTGGAAGATCAATCTTGGGAAAGGACACACATTATGACAGCAGAGAAATGTATGGCTGCAAAGAAACTGGCGAGGAAGACACCGATAAGCTGGGATATATGCAACCTCCCACTAGACATGCCTTGCCATGTATGAAGTACTGTCAATAAAGAGAGATTGACAGATCACACACAACTGAGCCTTGTGCCTCATCTGCTGGTAAAAATAAGCAGTACATAGGGATACGAGGCATGAGTGCTGCTTTTCCTGTGTACCAAAGTTTTTGTAGAAAGTACTCGTAACTGTTCAATGCCATGTTTAAAATATTGTTATGAAATAACAAAGACACACAAATAAAAAATATTAAGAAGTAACTTTTAAAAGACCATGATGAAAGACCAAATTGCAACTGCTAGTACAGTGGGCAAGCAACCTGGGTTTTGTTAGGGATTTCTCTTGGTCCTCTATTTCTCCCATATTCTAAAAGTTGAAGTTTACAAGCAGTAAGAGGGGAGGGGGGAGTCCTGGTGCTTTATATCGGCAGTTTGCATGTTCTCCCAGTGTCTGCGTTGGGTCCAAAAACAAGAGATACAAAACTGAGTTGGATTTATAATCCTGTGAACCGATAAATATTGTGATTTACTACCGTGTGTCTGTCATGAATGTAGCCGGAGTGTAAAAAATGACGTTAAAACTCTTATAAACAAACACAACATAAACCGTTTACAGCATCCATTGCACCTTTTGAATCTTCTGGAGTCTGGAGTAGATTCAACCCTCGTTTTAAATGTTTGTATCATCCCGACCACTAGGTGGGGGGCGATCCCAGTTTTTCCAGTCATGCATTACCTGCAATGGACAGGATTTTTTTTCATTCTTCTCATTTGCATTGACGCCAGTTTATTACAAGGCATCAAATATTCATATGTTTATTTAGATATATTTACTCAGTCATCGATACCTAGGAGCAATAAAAAGTGACCAGTTTATTTAAAATGTTAACAGGAAATACTGCGGTAAAACTATATTTTCTGTGGGGTGACACGGTGGGTAGCCCTGTCGTCTCGCAGCAAAGAGGCCCTGGTCAAAGGAGTGTACATGGGGGCAGCCATGGCCTGGTGGTTAGAGAACTGGGCTTGTGATCAGAAGGTTGTCTGTTTGCTTCCTGGGGTCATGACTGAAGTGCCCTCGAGCAAGGCACCCAACCCTAACTGCTTCCGGGGCACTGTGATTAGGACTGCCCACCACTCCGGGCTGCCTTAGTGTTCACTAGTGTGTATATGTGTGTTTCACTGCACAGATTGGGGGTAAATTCTACTGTGTATAAAGCACAGTGTTGAAAAAGAGTGTTCTAAAACTAAATCATGTGAACAACACATAAGTCTCAAGCCACGATAATTTGTAAGAAGTCAATTAATCTATAATTTGTTATTCCTTTCCAATATTGTTACTGACCGACTTCTTACCACTGACTTTTCCACTTTTTCACTTATTTGCACTTTTGTTAAATTAAAACAGATAGTTTTGCAAGTGGAATTTAATTGTCTGTCTGATTCTCTAATTCCTGATGTGCATACATATTCCTTTGGAGATACATTTGGACTACATACAGGCCAGAAAAACACACACACACAACACACATGCCGTAAGTCACGCTGAAATAACCATAGTACATATGGCACCGCCACACATATGAAAGTCACCAATGTCGTGGCCTCTGATGCATCCCTGCACCATGGCTTTTAAATCTTTTACTGATAATGGTCTGGATGATATGTTTTCCATGCCAAAGAAGATATTTAACATATGTTTTTACAGAATGACATTCTGGGTAAAATCATCTCAGTTGGGAGACTTTGACATGACATGACTGTTGGTTCCAGACAGGCTGATCTCTGGAGATTTTCATACACATGCATCCATGAGGGTAAAAATGGCCAGGCTGATTTGAGACATGAATGATATGGTTACTCAAGCCACTTTTTACAACCATGGTAAGCAGAAAAGTGCACACATTGTCAAAGTTCTATGGGCAATAACAACAGAGGGCCACTTCTGTCAGAACTGGAATTGAGGGCTAGCTGCAGCAGGCTTAACAAAACCCAGACTGATTTCAGTTTGATTTTGCCGTGCCATTGTCTCTAGGGTGAGAATTTGGAACATGCATCATAAATGTATAGATGTACATTAAACAGAGAATTTGAATAAACACTAATCAATTCCACAGAAAGACACTCTGGACATAAAGCAAGGTCTTTTAATTAGAAATAGCAGTTTGTAAGTTACAAAAATAAAGTACTATTCTTTCTAAAAACTGTACATGGAAAACACTGCCTTCTCTGCTGCATTTAGGCTATGCGTTGTTCCCCAGGTTTTACAATTCACTGGTGAAATATTTAACATTTCAAAACAGTTAAACAGTTGAAAATTTAACACTTTGTTTTTAATTCCATGAAGTTAATTCACATTTTTGGATGATGTTATTGCCAAATTGTTGCTGAAATGTAAACCGTCAATGAACATTTATACATCGTTAGACATGACTCGTATATTACTGTATGGCATCTGTGTTATGAAAAATACTGAAATTACAAATGCCTGGTATTTAGGATTTGTCTGAATGATTTCTTATTACTAGGCCAAAAGTATGTGGACATTAGCTTGTTGCACAATCAATTCCAAAACCATGGGAAGTACTATGAAGTCTCCCATGGCCTTAATGGAAGTAAAAAAAGCATTAATGATGTTTCACAATTATGCCTGCTCGGAACTGAAATAACGAAATTGAATTAGGAGAGGTGTCCACATACCTTTGCCACAAAGTGTAGTTAATTTATACAGTTTGAAGGGTGCAGCATTTTTTCTGTGATACCTGATTCACATGATAGTTATGGTTTAGGGTTACAGTTTTAAGTCACAGGAAGACATTTGATAATACAGCTGATAGAGAAAGGTGCAGGCTGAAGCAGTATCAGTTCCTATTTACAGTATAATACATTTTGCTAACTGATATGTACAATTTCAATGCTGTTCTTGTCTGGCATTTTAGCTCTTCACACAAAGATGTCATGTTAATTCTGGGAAAACTGAAGTGGATGGAAACAGAACATACTATAAACATTTCCAGACAAATATATTTCCAGGAGTCATCATCCCTGAGGAAATAGCTACTGGTCAAAATTGAATAAAAATAACCGGAAACATTGCACTGATATGAAAAAGAGTTTGTTCAGTCAGTCTTCTCCGGTTTGTCACAGTGTGAGATTATCCATCGTCCTCGTGTAGGTTTAATCCTTAAACCTGAGATGTGCTGCCTCATGCGGGCTACACCTATACAGCTGTGAAAAAAGGGTTTGCGATACCTTTGAAATTACCCTCACGACTACATTAATTATTAATAGTCGTGATCTGATCTTTATCCAAGGTATAAAGCTACATTCTGTCTCAATCATTAGGGTGTCCATTTATCCATGTCCTCTTTTCTCCTAATCTAGTCATATCCAATCGCCCAGTTGTATCTCCTCTAATGATGCAGACACCAAGAAGAGCCGTACCTAACACATGGCTTGAGAGTGTGTACTCATGATTACACTCTGCTTCCCAGATAACAAAATTTTGTTCTGAGAACGTTCACCAAACATTTCATTTTAATTGTGGGAATGTCATTATGTCCAGCTTTCTTATTGTACTCAGAACTTTTTTTAAGTTATTAAAACCTTCATAGATTGTTACCTTACCCTCGTTTATTTAAGAACGTTGTCTTGGAATGTTCTAACAACATTCCCTTAATGTACCTTGAATGTTATTCTGCCCATGTTTTTTTTTAAGTTTAAAATTTCCTGTAACACTCTAAACTTTTCAGACTAATGTTGTTAAAATTTTTATCAAGGTCACGTACCATTTGTAGAACTTTCTGCTGACATTATTGTGAGAATGTTTGCTCATAACATTAGGAGATGGAGATGTTTTGCATAACGTTAGTGAAAGCTGTGGGAATGTCCCCTGTTAGTTGGGATTCCATTATTAACCTTCTATTTGCAGGCACCTTGGACTGACCAGCAGAGACTGCAATTCTGACCATCCCTTCAGACAGACAATGTTTTAAATAAAGTTCAGCACACGTTTATCAGTAATTCAAGCAGCAATTCAGACCATTCTAAGTAGCTCACAAACTTTTCCTTGCATGCATTTCATTTTCATTAGTCTCTTGTGGATGACTTCTTTTCATAATGTAATAGTTTTTATTGAGATGACCAGTTTTGATGTGCAGTAATTTGATGAATTGATTCTTAAAGGTGGGCAAAACACTTATGGCATTAGAAGTAACTTTAGAAAGCATTCAGGAAGCCGAATGAGAGTGTGTGATGAGGTGTTGTGTATGTGCTGTTGTAGTGCTGGATGTTGAGATACTGTTGTGTTGGATGGCGTGCGTCTGGATGGGACTTTCTGTTGGGCTGCCCACTGCAAATTAACATAACAGTACAATCAAGAGAGTATAGTGCATATTACATGGAAGATCATTACAAGTGAGGTACATATACAGTGACTTGCAAAATTATTAACCCCCTCCCTTCTCACACACACACACAAAAACTCTTTTATCACATGCAAGTTCAGCCCCTCTCTGTAGAAAGGTTAGAAGCTGGGACACTTGCATTGAAGAATCAGATTCTCTTGAATATTTATTTGGTGCAAACAAACAATTGCCATTACTTTTAACAAACCAGCTTGATTGTGTTTCATAAATATAGACACGTTTGAATGCCTGGAATACGTTGTGACAGGGACAAAATAAACTTGAATTCATACAAAATGTTGAGTTAAACTATTTTTGAGTCCTCAGATGACATTGCATTGAAACCACCATTACACTATTAGTAGTACATCAGAAGTACAGTCCCTTAACACTTATAATACTGAAAGTGGCCAATAAAATATGGAAAACCTTTTTTTTGGTTCTAAGAATTAACAAATCACAGATGCTTGGTTAACTGCATTTACCAAAATAACCTAAACTAATCCAAAAAATGTGTTTGTATGAGAAACACGTAAAACTGAAGTGGATAATTTATTTATTATTATTATTATTATTATTATTATTATTATTATTATTATTATTATTATTATTATTATTGTTATTATTAATAATAGGTATAAGCACTTTTGGAAACTATTTTATATTAATCAACTGCAAAATGGCTCATTGTGTAAATACAATTATTATATTTACAGTGAAGCAAAAAAGTATTTAGT
>JAYDZG010000015.1:8438816-8461087 GCA_034509265.1 Microcambeva bendego | reverse complement strand
GTGGTACCATGTTCTTTCCATTTGATGATAATGGATTTGATGGTGCTCCGGGGATCATCAGAGATTTGGATATTTTTTATTACCCAACCCTGACTTTCAGAAAAGGTGTGTATATACTGACAGATCATGTGCCACATTTCTCTAAGCATGTGACAACTGCACCATATCCCACATTTCACTTCACCAACCTCATTTCACTTCACCAGACTATTTCATGCAGCTGCATCACATACAAAAAAACCCATTTAAACACAGGTTGTAATGTAACAACACTGTTGTTCACTAAACTGCCATTTCTCTGTGAAATTGTTTGTACCTGTGACTAATGTAATTAGCAATTAGTTTGCTGGTTGTCATTAACTTATTTGTGTTTTTATGTAGGTAGAGACTGAGTCAATGGCTTTCAGTTGTCTAGCCATTGTGTTTGCCATCTACAAATTGCATGTTATGTAATACTTTCACATGTTTGGTTAATGTAAAAGTAAATACACTAATTAGAGACTCCAGTTGCTGAATTAACAGTTTTTAATTAACTTTTGATTAGCACCCTGTTCGCAATGTGCTAAAGAAGTTACATAAAGCCATGCTGTTATACTAGATCATACAACATTTACCTCCTAATGAAGTAATTATTGAGCTCATAATGTTATGACAAAAGACAAAATGTTTACATGAGTAAGATAAAAGACAGTAAAGACCGTTTGTTACCTGGAATGTTAGCCAAACTCTTGCATTTAGATTCTTGAGGCTTAAAATGACACTTCTGAATATACGGTGTGTGATGCACAATGTAAAATAATAAAAGAAATTTGGAACTCATTAAAAATCCCTCTTCTTCTCTGAAGAGTCTTTATGTAGATAAAAGGCCATAAAAAGCTAAGACACTGGCTGACATCTATAAGATGTGCAGAATCATATTACAGTTGGATTAAAGGCTACAAATAACAAACATCTGCTGCTGCTTTGGCATTACCTGTGCAATCAGATTTTTCTTTGAGATTTTTATGATGTGGCAAATACATACTGATTGAACAGCGATTTGAGTTAACTTATTTTAAAGTGACTAAGTCTATTTTGAAAGATGATGACATCAAATTTAAAGCCAAAATAAGTTTAGAAAATAATCAACAACACTTTCATTTTAAGTACAACTGGAAAAATCTCCTGAGGATAGGTGTCTTAGTGATAAACATAAAAACTATCCAGAAGGTGGCACTGCATCCACCAAGTGATGTCGATAAGTTCACATGCTTGTTTTGGGATGCTGTGGATGACCTATAAACGTTTTACTTGTTGTTTTATAAAATAAATGGAACATATATAATAAAAAAATAACAATGGTTTTGTGTGCGCATATGAATTAATTTATTTATGTTCTTCGCTGCACAGTACATGCTCTATGGGGGCCCCCACAGTCTACACTTTGAAAACCCCTGCCTTAAATAATCTCTTAATTAATTGAATATTATTTAATAAGTAAAGAAGGATAAATAATTTAGGGTAAAGGTATCTTCACATCATTTTGAAAATATTTTTTTAGAATGGCCTTTATGTTTTGTTTTTATTAGGATTTTAACATAATGTGTTACACTTTTGGTTACATTCATGACAGAAACATGGTATCTTTATTACACAAGTTTCATCAGTACAAAAGTTCCTATCGAACAAAGTCATGGACAATTTTGTATCCCCAATTAACCTCACTTTGCATGTTTTTGGACTGTGGGAGGAAACAGTAGCATCCAGAGTAAATCCATGCAGACACAGGGAGAACATGTAAACTCATGTAAACCGCCCTACCTGCTGACCTATATGATATGAACTCATATTTTTACAGCACTGTAAGTATGTTAAGTGTACATCTATACAAATACAATTGTATGAAAAATGACAAATACCAAAAATGTCAGCTCTGAAGAGAATTACAAACAAAACATTTTTAAAATAGTTTACTCCGATTTGACAAAATAGTTTTTATCAATACCCTGCTGAGCACGGAGGCTAATTGGGTAGCACTGTCGCCTTAGAGCATGACAGGTTTAATGCCCAGGTGGGGCGTACTGGGATCTTTCTTTGTGGTTTTGCATGTTCTCTCTGTGTCTACATGGCTTTCCTGTTTCAGCTCAAAATCATTCAAGTGAAGTAAATTGTAAATTGGCAATGTTTCCTCCAGGAGTTTCAGTTTCCTCCCACAGTCCAAAAACATGCAGCCAGGTTAATTGTCCTACTGGTACCTAGCCACTAGAATACATAAACCAGTGCACTGTAGTGCCAGTTTCAAGCCCAGATAAATAGGAAGTCTTGTATCAAGGACATCCAGTGCAAAAACTATGCCAATTCAGTAATGATACAGCACAGTTTGCTTTAGTTTTCTTTCATATTTTAAACATTTTATATGTACATTTGAAGTGTATTTATGCATCAGAAATATATAAATATAAATATATAAAGTAACAAAAGTTTCGCATTTTCATTCTAAATGTATACAGTCATCGTCCCTTTTGTTAATGTCTTTATTAAAACATAGTTTTAGTTACTTTTGATTTTAGTTCCTTACGTGGGAAGCAAACTGCCTCGTGGTAAAAAATAAAATAAAATAAATGTAAACACACAAATTCTCACAACACTGTTCTTTTGATAATTTTATTTTCTTGGTTGTTTTTTAGAGTGTGCGTCACTAAGGTTTGGCATGGTGCTCTGTGTTGCTGGAATACTACTCTTGTAAAAAGGGCAAAATGCACTCTGTTTTCTGCTGTCACTTTCTTTTTTCTCTTTCTTTTGCCTAGATTTGTAGTAAATCTTAATCCACAAACCTCACAGTCTGCTGTTTCTGAATTGGACCCACAACAGACTCCACTGACGTCACTCACTTGCGTCCACACATGCATACTGTGAGAGTTGGGCCTGTGTGGTTATCGCCACGTTGAACAACCACTTAGTTAGTTAACGTTAATTACGCACATGCTCTTTTTTTGAGGTCGCAAAGTGTTTTTCTCACACATTTGCACTGGTGAGAAAGCTTCATTTCTGGATTCAGTAAAGCATTTGTTGCAACATAATAAGTATAATCAGGAAACTTTGTAGCAAATGTTGTTGTATTAGGCATTCATGCCATGTCACGATTTTATCATTTGACGGCACAGAATCCTTGCCACCAAACAGTGACTGGACCAAATACTTAGACTTAGGCCATGCTTACAGCAAGTAGTGCTGAGGGAAGTCATATCATATGAATGGAAACATTGTAGAAATTAAAAATGATCATTTATTAACATCATTTTACATCGGTTACAATTTCAACATCATCGACTAATCGTGGCACTTTATGATCTAAGCTGTTTCATTGAATAGACTTCTATCACTTAAGTTTGTATTTTACTGTCTCGTTTCTGTTTTTATCTTATCTGGACTTGCAACTGGTCGTTGAAAAATATTACTGGATTGTAACTGAGAAGTTTGGGACATTTTGTCAAAAATTCCATTCAAATGAAGAAGCGGGCAGCAACGGTGGCTTAGTGGGTAGCACTGCCTCCTCACAGCGAGAAGGTCCTAAGTTCGATCCCCGGGTGGGGTGATCTAGGTCCTTTCTGTGTACAGTTTGCATGTTCTCCCAATGTCGACCCTAATGAGGATAAGTGGTCCATCAAAGGACTAGCGCAAACACAATAGACTAATATCTCAAATTACCCAACTGCATGTTTTTTGGATTTATGCATATAGTATATATTGCTTTTCACCTGCTTATTGTAAAATGATGTAAATCCTGTCCCAACAGGTTTTGCAGGCATCGGAAAATACAATCAAGTTGTAATTCGGTAGCAATGTCACCTCACAGGTCCTAAGTCGAGTTCAAGTCTTTCCTGTGAGGAGTTTGCTTGTTCTCTCTTTGTCTGTGTGGGGTTTATTCAGGTGCCATGCATGTAGTAACTAAATGTAAAACATTACAGTAAAATAATTTTATTCAAACAATTTATTGCACATTGTGTATTGTTCCAATATAAAATCAGATTTGTACATGAAAAAAAAAACTAGTAAAAATAAAGCAAAAAATAATATTGTCTCAAGTACCAACTGCTCTTATATGAAGGCTCCTGCTAAGCATGTACCAGGTTAGGGGGGTCTCGATTAAGGGGGTGCTTTCATGCCAAATCTGTCACTGGCTAGACTATTAGGTAAGGGTTTTACCTTCTCTCTGGTTTCCTCATACCTGCCAAAGACATTAACCAGATCGCCAACTGTTATGACTGAGTCAGTAAGTTTGTAGATTTGTGAATGATTTAATGAGGTTGAACAGGACAGGTATGTCCTGAAAATATATAGTTCATACAAGTGTATATGTAATACATAAAATGATCCTAAAGACTTACTGAAGAGTCAATAGCTATGATTGTTTTGACTTAAAATAATTATAAGGGAATTATCTTGATTGGCTTTTTTATATTAGCTAAAGTCCTCTATATGGCTGATAGGCTTACGGTAAGTATCATTTTAAACTGTATAACAAGTGGGAAAATTTAAATGGCTAATCAGAAAAATTTAACTAGGAAATTACATTTAATTCAGAACAAATCTTTTCTAACAGACAAAATAGACAAATAGAGTTGAAGCAGTGATTTCTGGTTCATCTTTCCTCTCGACTAACTAGAAGGGGGAGGATGAGTCTGCCTGTCAGACTTCTGAGTGACTGAGAAATTAGCATAACAAGCTCCTTGTTGAGATGGCCAAGGGACAGGGGAGCCGTATATGTGTTCAGGGAGGGGGCTGAACCCTTCCTGAACTCCAGATGGAAACAGGCCCTTAGCAGCTGTTTAACTGAGCCTCTTACGATGGGAGTGGAAGCATCTGACGGAAAGCGTGAGCTGAGCCAGTGTCTACGCTATGCAAAACGTGTGGTAATTTTCTGTAAGATTTTGACTATGGTTCATGGTAAAGAATCTAGCTAAAGTAGTATTCGAGTGTATAATGGCTTTGAAGATAAAATGAATGTAGCTTCAGCTTTGGTTAGTGTGTCATCTGGTTTGCAGTGATGGGCCCCTGCTGAGGAGTTGTCATTCAAATCCAAACCCCCTTTCCTTGTCTCGCTGTCTGGCTGATTCTGTACTGTGTAACATATCGTTTGATGTGTCGTCAAAACACCTTATGATGTTATAATCATACCATTAGAAATTTGAATCGAAATGCAAAATAGAAATTTTATTATTATATATCAAAATAAAATAAATGAATGGCTACAATACAAAGCACAGCCTACCAGTTTTCCATTAATGAAGTACAGTTACGTAAGATTCCGTATTCAACATTTGAACTATATTTGTACTTGTAGGTAGACAAACAAAAAAAGTAAAATACAATACAAACTTTTACCGCTACAAGCACAACCTGATCACTATTCCACCCATTTGCAACTTTTCAGTGCTGTTAACAGGTAATAATCTATCTAATTAATGGTCCCCGGCATCCTTGTTGTTTTTGTCTTGGTATGATTTCCTCTCAATTAGTTTCAGCTTTTTCTGTGAAAGAGTAATTCAGTTACAAATAATGCAGGTGTCTTTTGTGGTGACATCACAGACACCAAACACATGTCAAGTCAAGTCAATTTTATTTGTATAGCGCTTTTTACAATAGATATTGTCACAAAGCAGCTTTACAGAGTTGAGCAAGCCAAGGGCGACTGTGGCAAGGAAAAACTCCCTGAAAATACAGGAAGAAACCTTGGAGGAACCAGACTCAGCAGGGGCATATCTTTCTTGGGTGGACTGGAGGATATTTTAGTTAACAATATTTCATGTGACTGACAAAGACGTTTGCCAGCTGAAGGCAATGAACGGAACTTTCATTTTTGAGCAATACAATTTGTATTCAGCCTAATGCTAGTCTGTTGGCTAACACTGTTGCAGGTGTATATTTAGCAGTGATATGTTTACCATTCAATAGTTACTGTGCTCAGGTTTTTTAGATCTAGAGTGTGCTAGTCATAAATGGAAAAGAATATCTACCCAATCCGATATCTTACTCTCTGCATTCCTCTGTTTACAAATTCTAAAGAGAGTCCAGTAGTGGTGAGTTAGCTGCCCTAATGTAGCTTGCTTATTTTTACCAAAGATGTCGCATTCTATGAATATAACTGCAAATCCATACTGTTTTGCTTGAAAATAGGAGGTTTCAGTTTGCACTGTAAGACCTTTATTGAATGTTTGCTTTCTTTGTGGAAGCTGAATCTCGTGTCATTAGAAAGAACATTGACCTCAAGTATACCTCAAAATGTCAAAAAAGATTGCTTTCTGAGGAAGTCTGGCTATAATTTTTGGTAGGATTTAAAAATGGCAGATGCAGCACACAAACAAAAAATAGGGAACTGAAAGACATTAAGTTATACAATGTAATTAAACTGACAAATTTATATTACATGTGTGCATAGGTTATCTTCCTGGTTAATGAGTTAAAGTTCCAGTAACTTGTTTTTGTTCTCAAAATGCAACTTGTACACAGATAGTGTAAAAACATTTATATTTGTATGCTGAGGGCCAAGGGCGATAATTGGAATCACAAAGCTGCTGGAATACTCACCTCAATGGAACTATTTCTTTAAAGGTGAATGTGGTCCATGTTTTGGAAACAGCATTGCTGACTGATCCTGACACATCAGTATAACATATGAGTGCTGTCAGTCTAAACTGTTAAAACATGATTTCTTTTTGAGCATTAAGTGTATTTCATTGAAATCTAATTTCATCTGTAATAAAAATATTTTTCATTTTTATTTGTTTGGCAAAAGTATCTTCTCTGTTCTTATTTGCAATTTCTGACCACATTTGAAGTGACTGCCATCTTTCTCGGTTTTATTTACTTTTTGTTGCTTCCAAGACCTTTTGCCAATATGACTATCCATATTTGTCATGTTCATGAAGCTACCATTTATTTGTGTTTAGTCTTTATTTAGTCTCAGCACCATATACTTTTACATATGGGCTACCTGCAGTCCTGACCTATCCCAAACAGAGAATGTGTGGAGAACTTTTAAATAAACTCTGAAGTGTGTTCACTTGTTTAATAATAGGACAAAATAACACCTGAAACCGTTAACGCTTAAGGCTTTTAATGCTTAGCGACATCACATCTACCTTTCCAACCTTTTTCTGAATTTTGTTGCAGGCCTGAAATACAGGTATGGAAATAAATAAACAAATGAAATTAAGTTGACCAATCAAAACATAAAATATCGTGGGTTCATCTGCAGTGAAATAAAAGTAAATTTAAGAAATGCTGCATTTTTTTTTTTGCCTTTTCAATACTGCCACAGCTTTGTCTGATTTGGGGTTCTAAATACTTTGTTTTTACATTACTGCTCCCAGGAGACTGATTAATGTTCTGCCAGCACAGAGGTTTAAAGAGATAATCACGAGTGAATCCCTATTGTCCATTTCCTTGCAAGACCTAATCAATTCTGGTCCTTTTACAGTCCACTGTTAGGCTAGGTAGATCCATTGATTTTACTCAGGAAGCTAACCGATGAATAATTTGTGTGTTGGTGTATGCATTATTGCGTGTGTGTGTGTCATAGAAAAAGCACTAATCTGATAATTTAGACTCTTTATTAGTGCCAGTGGTTCCAGCGGCTCATAGAAGAAAAGAAGTTAATAGTTTTTTATTTACTTCTTGTTGTCGTCATTTGCGACTGGCGTCAATCTGCATAAGGAAAAGCGTGTGTCTCAGTGTCGGCGCAAACCCATAAATGTACTTGACTATAAACGTGCCACTAATAAGACATCTTACTTTAAAGCTTGTAACAGCACAGTATTTGAAGTGTCGTCATTATGTGTCGTCATTATTTCATGCAGGCTGCTCACCCGGATTTGTTTGATTTTCTGGTTGCATTATTTTCTGTTGTGTATTTTTGTATTCATGCAAATGACTTGCACTGAAAGAACCATAGTCATCAGAGGGGTGTAGCTTGTTTAAAAATTCCAGCATTGTTGGTTCCCCGGTAAAAAGCAAAGGTCATAAAGACATGGTTGGAGTTTAGTTTAGTTTGTTTGATCCTAACTATTGGTTCCTTTGGATCATTTATTTTGAGCTAGGCATTTTGTCCTATGTCAATCCCTGACTGTAAATTTAAACTTGATTTAACAAAAAATATTCATTCTCGTGGAAAGCTTTTTCAGAAGAGTTGAAGCTGAGCTAGATGAAACATGACTACATAGTAATGCTAAGGGTTTTGAAATAGGATGTTCAACCAGCTCATGTGTCAACATGTGTCCACGTCCTTTGAGCTTCATCGTTTGCAAAGCTGAGTCGGAGGTTTTAAGATTCCACAGAAGCACATTTTTTTGAAAAAGATAGAAAAACATTACACCAACATTATGATTCAAGTGTGATTGTACAAAACACCTATATGCAAACTCCACCATTTAGCAATATCTTTTCCAAAGTAACTAAACGTTTGAGCAATGAGTGTGAAAGGCTTTACTCAGGATCCAAACAGTATGGCAGTCGTGTGGCTTAAACCAGCCACCTTAGGATTAATTAGAAGAAAAAATTAGGATCTTCTGTCTTTTAGATGAAGCTGAGGCTCAATTGGGTTTGTGCAATGGGACAGTTAAAAGTGTGAAAATCAAGGTCACATCTTAATTGCTTAAAATAAACAAAATTCTGACAGTTGAACTGCTGTTGCCAACATTAGCAGCACCAATGTAGGCATTTATGACTTAGTAGTTCAGGTACTGGATTAGTAAATGAAAGGTCAATGGTTCAAGTCTGAACACCAACAAATTTCCACTGCAGCCACTGAGCAAGAATCTTAACTGTCAATTACTTGCATTTTAATTGTCTTCATTTGTTTGTCACGGTGTATGAAAGTGTCTTTGAAATGTAGTGAATGTAAATTTAGCAGTTCTAAAAATATGAATGTTGGATTAAGTTGGTCCCTGAATATTTAAAATGATTCCCTAGCACAATATGTAAATATGTTGTTTTTAATTATCTGAAATCATTCATTGTAATAAATATGCTGTAGAAGGTTTTAAAAAATGGGTTTTGACTGTTTCGTAGCACTGTATATTCACATTCGATTTTGTTTCATTTTATTTATTTTCTGTAGTGGTGTACTCATGAAGGAAAATGACATTCCATGCTAATAAAGGAATTTTCGATAATGAGCTACTTCACCACCGATCAATATGGACAGGAGGGCAGTCATGGACTGAATCTCTCTTGTATCAGCTTTTTTTTAAACTTGGTCTTTAATTTTTAACTAAGGCATTATTAGCCCTTCAGTAAACATCCTGATTCTACTGTACACATGAGGGTCACAAAGTTACATAGCTCCATCACTTTGAAATTTGGGTGCATTTCATTAAGCATTTAATTGAAGATCTATTATGGAACTCCCCACTCAGGCTTTAGTGTGTATCAAGACTGATTGGTGCAGATGAGGCTTCATTTGGGGAAAAAACACCGGAGTTTTATGATTTTAATCACATTTTGATTGGCCTGCTCCCTGCTCACATCTGTGCATAAAGCTGCTTGACAAGGACTGCTTCAATGTAGAACATGGCACGCTTTAACGCGATTGGCCACGCACCGTTCTCCTTAGACAGGGCATTTAATTGAACATGATAAAGTGTAAAGTTAATTACCCATTCAAACTGTCACTCATCCCCAGGGGGCGTGTCTATTTAAGGGGACATTCCATCTCAGGTCCAGCTGTCTTATATGAGGGCCATGAGTGTGGGAGAGAAAGTAATAGTGGACAATAGAGGGCTGTCCTCAGGGAGTTTTGTGACGGATGACTTGAACATTCAGCTTTTACAGGCAAATGCTAACATGCTGTCCTTCTGGTACCAAAGACCTTGTATGCACAGAAAATATGCTTTTTTGAATTGTATTAAATTTGTTTATGTGGTTGTTGCAGATGATTCATTTCAAAGTAATAAATAAAATAGCTACTTTTTATATAATGTAATATATATATATACATTTATCAATATTACAAAATGGGTAAAAAAAATCCTCTGCTAGTTTGTACTGTATTACTAGTCATTTGTTTTAAAAAAAAATTTGTGTGGACATCTGACAAAGCTTGTTGGACATTCTGTTCTGTCTTACATGAGAGTTGACACTTCAGGGAAAGCCCATTTGTCAGGTTAGACTCTTAGATTCTGGATAAAATGGCCTCACCCACAATGTTTCAATTCATTCCAAGCTGTTCAGCTGGGATAGGGTCAGCATTCGGGGAAGACCACTGTACTTCTTCCACAACAGACCTGTCGAACAATGTATTTATGGACATCAGTTTACATACCTTGTTCTTTTCAGCCATCCTTGTAACACAGAAATGTAACAGTCAGTGAGTTGAAAGGTTGAGAGTTCAAACAACAGTTCTGCCATGAAGCCACTTGAGCAAGGACCATAACTCCCTCAACTCCTGGGCCACCGTACAATGGGGTGCCCTGTCCTGATACCCTAGTTTCCAAACAAGCTTATATATGTTAATAAAAGAAATTCATTCCTTAATGGGCAGCGTTTGAAACAGCCTTGTCGCCTATCAGCTGAGTTAACTGTGTATCTGTGGTTTTTAGGTGTTGGTGCTGCAAGTCTTGCTAAACTCACATTTATGGTCGGTGGACTGAAAGAGGAATTTAATGCTGCTCAGGAGCTTCTCATGTGTATGGGAGCTACTGTAGTTTACTGTGGACCAGTCGGCAGTGGACATGTAAGTATTTAGGTAGTAGCAGTGGTAGTAGTAGTTCTGCTTCAAGCCTAGAAAATCTTTTGGAACACTTTCTTTATAAGCAGTCTTAATTATTTTCAATCCTTACTATAGAAAAAAATATATATGTAAGGTGTTTTCATAGCACCATCTCATTATATTATATATTGAAATATATATTTACAGTGCCTTGCAAAAATATCCCGACCTCCTAGACATTTTTCGTGTTTTCTTACCTCACCACCTTGAATTAAAATGAATTGTTTGAGGGTTTGCATCATTTCATTTACAGAACATGCCTACAACTTTGAACATTTTTATGGGGAAGCAACAACAAATAGAACAACAAAATAACAGAAAACTTCATTGTGCATAACTATTGACCCCCCTAAACTGTGAATAGTGGCAAGCTGCAAGTCGCTTTGGATAAGTCTCCATGAGCTTTCCACATCTTGCCAGTGGGGTTTTTGCTCATTCCTCAAGGCAAAACTGCTTCAGCTCCTTCAAGTTAGATGGTTTCTGCTGGTGAACAGCAATATTCAAGTCTAACCACATATTCTCAATTGGATTAAGGTCTGGACTTTGAATGGGCCATTCCAATACATTTACACATTTCCCCTTAAACCACCAGTGTCGCTTTAGCAGTATGCTTTGGGTCATTGTACTGTTGGAAGGTGAATTTCCATCCCAATCTTAAATCACTTGCTTAAGAATATCCCTGTATGTAGCACCATCCATCTTCCCCCCGACTAGCGTTTTCCTTGGTGGCCGAAAAAGTTAAATTTTGGACTCATCTGACCTTCCTCCATACAAAAGTCAAAACAAGGGGGTGAATACTTTTGCAAGACACTGTAAGTTTCATCCACACCCACGATCCCAGGTAAAATAAATGATTATAAATATGTAAAGACATAGTTTAGGAAAGACCTCCTGACCTAAACCACAACAAACATGTTTGGGAAATATAAAAATGTTATTTGCAAACCAGGTCCATCTAGTCCAACAGCTTCTCACAAATAACTTGTGGAGAATCATTTCCAGAAAGGTGAAGGCTGTTACTACCACAGAAGAAACGATTTAATTTTATTTTCCATTCTTTTGGAATGGAATATGCTTCTATGAGTAGGTATCCACATACTTTTGGTAAAATAGTGTGTACTCAAAAACAGCCAACAGTGTTTCTAATAAATATTTTCTATTAAATTTTTGTAGGCTACAAAAATTTGCAACAACATGCTGCTTGCTATTGGAATGATTGGAACAGCAGAAACCTTAAACCTTGGAATCAGGTAAAAATTAAGTTATATTATATGACAGTTTCACCATGTCACAAGGTTATATCGAATACAGTCATGAACAATTTAGCATCTCCAATTTATCTCACTCACAAGTTTTTTAAATATGGGAGGAAAGCGGCGCTCACGGAGAAAACCCATGATGGCAGGGGGAGAACATGCTTCCGCCACACAGAACGGAGCCCCACTTTAAAGCGAGGACATAACAGAACATATAAGATTTACTTTAACCCTAAATTGTGAGGGTTAGGAGCCTTGGTTAAGAGCCCAACAGCAACAACCTGGCAATGGTGAGGCTTGAACCACAGACCTTGTGATTTCTAGTCCAGTGCCTTAACCACATCTATCTGTCACAGACTTAAAGAAATGCTACTGTGGCTAAATGGTTTTAATGCTGGGGACGAAATAATGTGTCAGAACACAGTGTACATTGTACACTTTTGTATTTGAGTCAGTGTAAAAGTATGTCAAAGGGCAGTCAGAGTGCTCATGTTTACTCCTGTCCATCTTAAACATCTACAGTGAGCACACAGGCATCAGTTGGAATGAGGACAATTTAGTCTAGTATTGATGTGAAAAAACTAAATAATTATGATGTCTCAAGGGATCATGATTTGGCTCAAAGCAGCATCCAGGAAAGGTTGAGTTTTAATTAGCAAAGATGGCTAGAGGATACCCAGTTTGTCAACAAATGCATTAGAACATTATTGAAATGTTTGAAAACAATGTACCTCAAAGATAGATTAGAATGGATTTTGCATATTTTCTTTGTAGTTCATAATGTCATTAAACAATTAAATGAATCAGGAGGAATTTCAGTGCTAAAGCTGAATGCCTGTGATCCCTCAGATGACATTTAATTTAACTGTTACTCAACAACACATGATACAACCACATGGGTACAGGATTACTTTGGCAACCTTTGTCAAGCACTACAGGAAGACTTTATTTGTGCAAAAAAATGATGTTAACTACTGTACATCGAGAAGTGGCTATACTGTTTTGAGATTGGCAGCATCTAGGATGGACCATCACACAGTGGAAATGTGTATTGTGGTATTTTTTTCTGGAGAAAAACTATGGATGCAGTATGTTTTGGACCAAAGACCAAAAGGACCATCCACACTTATTAGCAACCAGTCCAACAGCCAGAGTCTTTTATGTTATGTGGCTGTGTCAGTGCCCTTGGTAAAAGTAATTTGCAATTCTGTGATGGCAGGTCTAAAACACAAAACATTGAGATCTTAGAACAGCAAATGCTGTCTTCAAGACATCATATTTTCCAGGGACGTCTATTCATTTTTAACCAGATTATCAAAAAACAAAACTTCATGCTGCACAAGGCCTGGCTGCAGAAGAAAGAGGTATGGCTACTGGGCTGGCCTGCCAGCAGTCCTGACCTGTCCCCAATAGAGAATATGTGGAGGAAAGTGCCCCAATGATGACCCTGTACTATTACACAAATTTAGATATGTTTGCAAAGAATGGGAAAGAAGAGCTTGGTTTCCTCTGTGCCAAAACATATTTTTGTGTGGTGAAAAAGAATGGCAACATTGTAAAGTAGTAAATATTTACTGTCCCAAATGTTTTGGAATGTGTTGCAGGAACGGATGTCATTGCCAATATGGGTCGTGTGTGCAAATTCTTTCAATGTCCTTGCTGCCCCACAATGTGCACATTAATGAATAATGCCTCCTTTTTTTAATCTGGCTAGCTCTTGCATTTATTGTCATGCCTGTTTAGGGTTAATCATAGAAGAAGAAGAAGAAGAAGAAGAAGCCTTTATTTTGTCATTACACATATACAGATGTACAGTACAACGAAATTCTTTCTTCGCATATCCCAACTTTGAAAGCCGGGGTCAGAGCACAGGGTCAGCCATCGTATGGCGCCCCTGGAGCAGTGAGGGTTAAGGGTCTTGCTCAAGGACCCAACAGTGGCTGCCTAGCAGAGCCGAGATTTGAACCCCCAATCTCAGGTTGATAGTCCAAAGCTCTACCCACTAGGCTATCACCGTCATATTAAAGCAAGGGTAGCAATGATGCTGAGGAAGCATATCACAAACTGCAACTGCTGAAACATGGCCAGCAGGCATGATCTCGCAAATGAATAGGATAAGTGTGGTCCTTATTAGACCTATATAACTTCACAGATACACATCAGGACGGAAAAGTTAAAACAGTTTAAAGTTCATTCCACATACAAGGGAACACAGACTGCTTACAGATGTTTACGAAGATAATTGAAGTTTGGTAATTAAACTATCTTTTTCCTTTTTAAATAAATTAACACACGACTTCACTCATGTTAATTAGCTAAGTTGTGTTTATGGGTTGTGTTTGATAAAGTTGAAACAAGAACAAGCACACCAGTCAATAAACTATAGTCTTTAAAACCAGTTCTTTCCAATATAACCATGATCACACATAAAACGCATTTCTTCTTTTGGTCTTAATTAGATTCATTCATTTCGATTTAGTGGTTTTAACAAGCACAGGCTTGGGGATGAATACACACATGAACCTGTAAAGTTGTACATAGTGTTTTATACACATGTATTACAGGACAAGATAAAAGAAGGGACATTCTGTCTAAATGGGCTCATGTAGACAAAAGTAACCATGTTCTTCAGTCATTTTATTCAACACCCAACATGTAATTGCCATTTCTCCATCCACTTAACCAAATAAAATTACCAAATTAAACTTGTAAGCCAGTTAGGCTAATTAAACTCAGCCAGACATAAAACCTTTGATCTTCAATCCCACCATTAAAGTGTTAACCAATGCAACATTCACTTCACAATCACTTGACAGTTAAACAGAAGCCTGTCTAGTAAATGGAGGGCACGTTTTCCCTAAACTAATCGTACCACCACTGATATCCAACAATACTTGTTTTGCTTTACCCAGCTTGCTCTACCAATATGAGTAGCAAAAGTGTATGTCAAAACATCTTTAAGACCATCCAAATTATTTTTTCATGGTCCCATCAATTCTAATGATGAAGCAGTTTAAGAATCTTGAGTGGGCAGCAAGTCTGGGCATACCACTGAACATAATTCTATTTTTCTATTTTAAATAGAATGCCTCAGAAGCTTTGTGACATTTGTAGATTTGCAGCAAATTTGGTGTCGTTTTGCCATGCTTACATTTAAGCAAGAAGTTATTGTATTACCTCACAGCAAGAAGGTCCTGATTTTCTGTGTGGAGTTCTTCTCATGCCTGTGTGGATTTCCAGGAGCTCTGGTTTCCTTCCACAGTCCAAAATTTATTTTTATTTTTTTGCAATTTATGAAATCAAGGAAATCTGAAATCACACAAACAAACTTATAGCACTCCTAAAATACTTCACCATTGACAGGGTGTTAAATCAGGACACATTTACAAGCTTTGAGACAGTTTAGAGCAGTAAATGTATCTACTGCAAGTGTTTGAAGGTGGAGGGAACCTTGAGCTCCATTGAGTCATGTTGTTAAATTGTGTTGCATCCAGTTAGCTATAGACTTTTGATTAAGAAATCAGTGTGTTTTTCATGCTAATTACTGTTTGCTTGCTTTACAAAGCAAAGAGGTGTGGCTGTGATGTTAATCATTTAATTAAAGATGACACCACACACACACACACACACACATGCTTTCCTATTGCCGAGGCACTTCAGCTCTAGTGGTAAAAGATTGATTGGTGTAATAGCACACAAGTCAGGCTTCAATGGAGGCAATAACCTTTTCAGTCACTGACCCAGAACCTGCCTGTGTGTCTGTAGATGTGTGAGAAGGGGGAGGGAAGCAAGGGGGAGATGTTGAACATATGTCACCCATTGTCCCCAAGAGACAAAGTGAGAGATGGGTATGGAGAGTCAAAGCTAGAAATATAGATATGGTTTAGTCATTTTGCAAAGATATGTGTTACAAAATATTAAACATGCATAGTATATTGATTGCACAAAACAGACTCGCCTATCTAGCTATGTACATAACACCTCCAGTCACTCTTTGCATTGTTGTTGCATTGTTGTTCCAGAGATTCCCATGACAGTAGAACTGTTAGTTTCCTCTTCAAGGTGTTAATGCATTGTGTCCAGTCATTCCAGGAAAACCTCAATGACATCAACATAGACATTCAAACATGATAGCTCACATAAGAAATGTGCACTTTGTGTATTTATACAAATAAATTGTAGTCAAAAAGTCTCCCAAACTTCCCAGTGATTATTAAATGGGAATATAAAATGCTAAAGCAAAAGCAAAAACTTTTATCAATTCTTGTGAGTGCACTTCACATGTAGTAATGCAAAACAGCCTCGTGCAAGTATGCAACCCTGTGAAAAAATTGGTTACATTCATGACAGACACTGTAGAATTACTTCATAAGATCGAACCCAGTCGTGGACAGTCGAGTTTTTGTACTGTTGGAGAAAACCAAAGCACACAGAAGAAACCCACACAGACATGGGGAGAACATGCAAATTCCTCACAGAAAGGGCCCGAAGTGCCACACCTTGGGATGGAATTTAGGACCTTTTTGCTGTGAGACTAGCTTAGCTACTGTGGCACACGAATGACAGAGTAAACCAAGATTTGGAATCAGCAATACTTTAGCTTTTCATGTTTGAAGACACAATTAAAAGAGTATCTGTACATGGAATTTAAAAGAAGATGGAAGTGTTTTCGTAGTTTTGGGCATTTCTTTAATTTGAAATGAGTAATATTTTACATCTATAGAGGATTTGGTCATTGTGTGCCATTAGATGGAGAGTTTGCCAAGAATGAACCAAAAATAAACCTTACTTACTTAATATTATATTTCTCTATAAATTGCATTTTAAAAACATTTGTGGGCACCTATAAATACATACTTTCTTTACATTAATACATTTTAAATGGCCATGCAAACTAAAATATGTATTTTTTTATTTAAACAAAATAACTGATTACTTGTTACCCCACACTGTAACATATACACTTTAAAACTGTTTGCATACAGAAGAGCAGGAGACAGAAAAAGAAACTGACTGACTTTATAAGCAGCTGTGTCCTGGTCTCTTGCTGTGTAGACTTGTAAAATGTTCGTATATTAGTGTGTGTGTCTGTGTGTGTGGGTGCGACCCTGTGAATGAGAGACAGGTGGAGTTACTGTATAACCGGCCTTAAACACTCAACACTCATCATTGTTTAATGGAGATGACATAAAGCACAAAAGCACAATTTTCTTTCTTAGCACTGCTACCACTCCTGTGTTTGTGTATGTTCTTGTGTCGGGTTGTTTTTTATGTGGTCATATTTATATTCTTGTTAAAGTAAAATATGGCTCTGCTGGGTTGAATTAAACATCCCTGTTCCTCCCTCTTTTGCTTTTATTATTTTCTTTCTTGAGCCGTTTATTGCCTAATGTCTTACATTTTTACTTAATTTACTCGTTATCTATTTTTCTGTACATTTCTCTATTCTTCTAATTTGTTAAGAAATAAATAAAACATTGTTAGACAGGACTTGTAGGTGGACTGGTGAGACGTGTACAGTACTTGATTTTTTTTCCTCATGTTGGACTCTACATTGTATTAGAAGTGGTAAATAGGTTATGTGCACATGTCAGTTTTATTACTGTGTGGGTGCATTTCTTGCATACACCGGTAAGAAATGATAAACTGCACTTCACAAATATCAATACTGCATTATCCTGACCAACTTCGCACTGAAGAATTATTAGGCACAGAGCCTATAAGGCAGCAGCTTCTCTGACCTTTACCCTTTGACCTGTGTCAGACTAGGCTTGGACCCAAAGATACTGGCTAAGATTCTGAATATGAGCTCTGGTCGATGTTGGTCCAGTGACATGTATAACCCAGTACCTGGTGTAATGGATGGAGTACCATCTGCAAACAACTACCAGGGAGGCTTCGGAACAACCTTGATGGCTAAGGTGGGAGCTATTTTACCAAGGCATCTTGTGTTCAGTTGTAATTGTAACATGTTACAAATGGCAACAGTCAAATGATCAGTTGTCCACTCGACTAAATACAACATTTTGGGGAAAAACCTTTTGTAGTAGTTTGACAGTAAAAAGATGTAATGTTTTACTAAATTTTTCAAACTTGAGACACCTAACAACCCGAAATCTTAAAACTATGGAAATGCAAATAAAAATGCACTATTCTTTTCATTTACTTGGCATTTTATTTCATTGCAGACAGTTTGAACCCAATATATTTCATGGTTTTTTTTATTTTAGTTTTTTTGTTTGCTTAACTCATTTCATAAAATATACCCATTCCTTCATTTCAGGCCTGCAACACATTCCAAAAAGTTCTCTCAGTGAGGTAAAAAATAATAATAATGTGATTCCAAACAGATGATGTGAACGGTTGATTTGTTTTCATGGTTTGAAAGGTTAATTTGTTGATTTGTTATCATGGTTAATGCACAAAGATGGCCAGAGGATCTAGTTTCCCAACAAATGTGTGACAAAAGTATTTATTCATTTTTTATTATTACTATTAAATGGAAATAATTTGCATATTTGCCCCTTCACAGTGCATTATTTAATTAAATTAATCAAATATTCGGGGTGGAGGATTTTCAAAGTTTAAAGGCCAAGGACACAGGCTTAAGCTCAGTGGTTGTGTTCTTCGATCACTCGGATGCACTTCGAGAACAGTCACTCAACGGTAGGTGATCTAACCACATCATCAAGAGATTACTTTGACAAAACTACAGAAAAGAAACTATGTCGACATCTCTGGGCTTAAGGCATCTAGGATGGACTATGTACTGTGGTTAAACTAATCAACAGTCCAGGTATTTTATTGAAAAAATGGACACTGTGCACTGGACAAAAAGATGAAAAGGACCATCCAGGGTCTGTCATGGCATGGGGGCTGTGTTAGTGCTATTGGCAAAGACAAAACATAAATATTGAAGGTTTATACTGTCTGCAAAAAAAATAAGTCAAATAAAAGTAAGAAACACTGTTTTTTTATTATTATTATTATTAACATGTTCCATTCTGACCTAACTGTTTCTGATGTTGAATACTTTACAATGTTATGCCAAAGTGTGGACACCCCTGGTCAGAAAATACATACCATATACTACTGCATAATGTATATTTATTCTAAAACTGATGGCTGCAACAGAATAAAGCTAGGACTAGTGATTTGTCACGTTTTCTTCTCAGTGTGACTGAGTGTTGTGACAAGGGTGCTTCTTTTATAGCCAGTCAGACTGTGTCACCTGTTTAATTTGGGGTGAGTTTACTTCAAAAAACTTCCCAGCTGCACCTGTCTCAGCTCTTTTGAAGTATAATGCAGGTATCAAAATGGGAATCGTGGTTTTTACAAACATCTATAACCTTGGGGTAGAGACATTGACAAAACAGTTGCTGTCATTTGTTCCGGGCAGCAACTCCAGATTGCCAGAATTCACTGCCCTTTATTAGAGTTACCATAATCTTTATTTATTGACATGTTCTTTTCTCTGATTGTATTAAAAGAGCAGATGCTATCTCTGTTTCTTGATCTCTGTAGGACCTGGGTTTGGCACAGAACTCTGCCACCAAAACTCGGACCTCTATACCTCTTGGTTCTTTGGCTCACCAGTTGTACTGCAGCATGTGTGCTTGTGGCTATGCTAACAAAGACTTTTCCTCTGTGTTTAGGTTTCTTAGAGAAGATAAGTGATATTAGATAAGATCTATAAGCATTGGGTTTTTCCCTTATTCATTTTCACTAACCTGTTTAACCAGTTGTTTTGTCAGTATGTAAAAGCTCAGTTAAATATTTGTCTGATGATTGTGTTATGATTGTTAGCACTTCTAAAATGCCATTTTTAATGAACCGTATAACCTCATTTTAATTTTCTATTGTACCAATTTTGTTGGATGTAATAAAATCACCAATGTGTAATTTGCTTTATCTCTTAAACTATTTTAACTGACTAAGGGTTTTTTATTTTTTGGGTGAAGAAATGAATTTTATTTAATTTTTTAAATATAATATATGGTCAAATGCCTTTGGACTCTTTTTCATAAGCTCCCATTTAAATCCCATTTAAAAACAAAATATATTAAAAAAGTATAAACTCTGTTGTCTTTTCAGCTGTAACAACAGCCACTCTTCTCAGTCTGCTGAGCAAGTTTGTCACAAAACTTTAATGTACAGTGGGGCAAAAAAGTATTTAGTCAATCATTGATTGTGCAAGTTCTCCTACTTAGAAAGATGAGAGAGGACTGTAATTTTCATCATAGGTACACTTCAACTATGAGAGACAAAATGAGGAAAAATAAATACAGTAAATCTCATTGTAGGATTTTTAAAGAATTTATTTGTAAATTGTGGTGGAAAATAAGTATTTGGTCACCCACAATCAAGCAAGATTTCTGGCTCTCTCAGACCTGTAACAGAAGTTCTTCTGTCCTCCACTCGTTACCTGTATAAAAGGCACCTGTCCACAGCCTCAAACGGTCAGACTCCAAACTCAACCATGGCCAAGACATAAGAGCGGTCGACACCAGCAAGAAAATTATAGACCTGTACCAGGCTGGGAAGAGTGAAACTACAATAGTCAAGCTGGTTGGTGTGAATAAATTAACTGGGGGAGCAATTGTAAGAAAATGAAGGACATACAAGACCATTGATAAACTCCCTCGATCTGGGGCCCCACACAAGATCTCATCCTGTGGGTTCAAAATGATCATGAGAACGGTGAGCAAAAATCCCAGAACTACACGGAGGGACCTTTTGAATGACCTGCAGAGAGCTGGGACCAAAGTAATAAAGGCTACCATCAGTAACACACTACGCAGAGAGAGACTCAAATCCTGCAGTGCAATGCAATGGGCAAATATTCAACTTGCAAAAGTACAAGAGGATTATCAGGTCCCAAATAAAGTGTCACACTGTGGTAAACATTCCTCTTTCCCAAAACTTCCTCACTGTTTAACAGACATCAAATAAATGTGTAATTAAATTACTTTAATATACAATGGTGTTTAGAATTAAAATATATGAAATATATTGCACTCTTGTTACTTCATCACAGTTCAAAGGAACCTTAATCACTGAATTGCAGTAATAAAGTATAATTCCGTTATCTGTTAGATAATTCATCAGTAGAGTGTAAAATCATTTGTCCAATAGTTTTTTTTACTTGATACAATTGCATAGTTATGAAAGATTACATAATATCTGAGGCAATAGTAAAGCAGCCAGTTTCTTACCGCATTTTAAACTTATCTCATTTTAAACTTAGCATCTGTTCATTACAGAAAGGAGTCAATGGCTTTGTGTGACTGTGTGTCATTTCTTTTCTTTCTGCTGGTCTGAGATGTCAGCCAGAGCCTCCAGGTTTTGTGGTTTGCCTGCTTTTCCACTGTTCTTTTTAAAAGGCCTGCTCCAGACAGTCCAAATAACCACACACACACTCACACTTCAAATAATGTCCCTATTTCCATCATTACAATCAAAAAGTACTTTTAATGGTGTTGTTGGGCTTGTTTTTCATGCCATTATGAATCTTTTGACTTGGTTTGTGTCTGTAAACACAGACTCCGACAAACCCAGACTAAATCAGCATTAAAACGGCTTTAATCTCCTTTTGCCTTTAGTTGTAGCATTTAATTTTGAGAACAATGTTCAGGATGTAGTTCATCTTAGTCATAAACACCATACGCATGCTAATGTTTTAATTAGAATGAATATATGTTAATTATTTGATAGGCAAAAACTGGATGATTGAGTACTTAACTGGTAAAGTCTATGAATGATAGCTGGCAATATCTTTTGATAATTACAATTGAACAGCTATTAACCCAAGTGGCACAAATTGTATTACATTTTTTGGAGGTTATGCTGTACTTAGGTACTGGGGTGGTTAAGTAGAGGGAAATGAACTTAACCTCCACTACACACAATCTGCTAGTGTTGGGTCAGTAACCCTCTTTTGCTGGACTGCATTCTGTCTTTGGTAACACGGTGGCTTAGTGGGTAGCACTGTCGCCTCACAGCAAGAAGGTCCTGGGTTCTATCCCCGGGTGGGGTGATCTCGGTCCTTTCTGTGTGGAGTTTGCATGTTCTCCCCTTGTCCGCAAGGGTTTCCTCCAGGTACTCCGGTTTCCTCCCACAGTCCAAAGACATGCTACCAGGTTAATTGGAGACACAGAATCGTCCTGTAGGTGAACAGCTGCAGACCGGTCCCAAGCCCGGATAAATGGGGAGGGGTGGAGAAAGCAATGGCAAACTACTCCACTATCATTGCTGAAATTCTTCATGGA